>JAJJMB010014022.1:6565419-6847320 GCA_023531105.1 Papaver atlanticum
CATTTTTCCATTAGAATGATGCACGAACGATTGGCGTTCATTTGGTGTAATACACAATACATTTCTGTCATGTCAACCTTCAATACACGTACAATAATGGAGCAAAGAGTTAATAGCTAGACTAGTACAAGTGGATGAACAAGTCGGTGGCTTATACCATGGGCTTGTATAATATTAGCGTCCATCAGAGGAACGGCGGTTTACATATCTGAATCATAACTAGAGTGAAATTATAACTTTGAGAATTTTATCGAGTTCAGAAATGAGTTCATCAGATGCTGATCGTCAACTTGAAATCTTCTTCTTTCCATTCACGGCTTACGGTCATATGATCCCAATCATAGACATGGCCAAACTGTTTGCTGCTCGTGGTGTTAAGGCCACACTTCTTTTAACTCCTCATAATGCGTCAATCTTCTCAGAATCTATAGACCGAGAGAGATTATTATCTGGACTTGACATTAATATTCAAATACTTGGATTGCCGTTCGGAGAAGCTGGGTTACCTGAAGGAATCGAAAATATCGATGACATCCGTTCACCTGATATGCTTCCCAAGCACTTCCTGGCAATCCAGTCTCTGCAACAACCACTGGAACAGCTACTTGAAAAACACCGCCCAGATTTCATAGTTGCTGATATGTTTTTAACATTTGCAACAGAAGCTGCAAGCAAGTACGGTATTCCAAGATTCGTCTTTCATGGGACAGGTTTTTTTCCTCAGTGCATTGAAGAGACGTTAGTAAGCCATAAAACTCACGAGGGCATTACTTCAGATGGAGAAATCTTTGTGGTACCGGATCTCCCAGACAATATAAAGATGACCAGGTTACAATTGAGCGACCATCTTAGAGGCAATGATGCATTCATGACTGAGGCTTGGGTGCATGTACGAGAGTCGGAGAAAAAAAGTTATGGGATTCTGGTGAACAGCTTCTACGAATTAGAGCCAGCTTATGCAATGCATTACAAAAATGTTCTGAGTAAAAGAGCATGGTCTATCGGCCCTGTTTCTCTTAGAAACAGAAATAACATGGACAAAGCTCAGAGGGGGAAGAAAACCTCGGTAGATGAACATTTTGTTGTGAACTGGCTTGACAGCAAGGAACCACATTCTGTTCTTTACATCTGTTTTGGGAGTATGTATTCCAGATTAAGCAAGGCTCAGTGGCATGAGATAGCACTTGGTCTCGAGTATTCAGAAACTTCTTTCATTTGGGTTATAAGAAACATCAAGCAGGAAGAGGAAGAGAGCTCTTTACCTGAAGGCTTTGAAGATAGAATGAACGCCAACAAAAAGGGTCTGATAATAAAAGAATGGGCACCTCAGGTGCTCATACTAGATCATCCAGCAGTTGGAGGGTTCATGACTCATTGCGGGTGGAACTCGCTACTTGAAGGTGTGAGTGCAGGGGTTCCCATGGTCACCTGGCCTATGTCTTCAGAGCAGTTTTACAATGAAAACCTCATCACTACAGTGCTGAAGATAGGAATTCAGGTTGGGGTTGAGAAGTGGAATTCCTGGATTAAAGATTTAAAAGATGTATCCGTGAAGAAAGAGAAGATCGCGGATGTGGTCAGTCGTCTGATGGGTGATGGAGAGGAAGCAAAGAAAATGAGAACAACAGCAAAAGAGCTGAGTGATATGGCTAAGGAAGCTGTGGAAGAAGGTGGGTCGTCTTATGAAAATCTGACTGCACTGATCCAAGAGTTCATGATGTTTAAGAAGCCATCAACTGCGACAAATTAAGAAAAATCCATTGTCCCGTGTTCTAGCGTTCTAAGCTTTCTGATAGATGTATTTGATCACCAAAACTGGTCACTGTGACACTAGTAATATTGTAGTAACAGAAGTATTTGTTGTCGATTTCAAAATAAATTATATTGGTAGCATTATTAAGAAATCACCAGGCGTTAATAAAGAAGAAGAAAAAAGAATTTCAGGAAACTATTGAGTCATTGAGTTAGCAAGGATGTTCAGCTAAACTCCAACACAAGAGTAGGTGCCAAAAAACAAGTTGTGCCCACTTTTATACATAGTTTACAAATTTCTCTGATCTTTCTGCCAGATATACGTGATATAATAGATCATTATAATTTGAATGTCTAGAAAGACAGATAAGAATTTATTCGACTGCATACTACTTACAACTCATCTTTTGGCGAATAGAAGCAATCTTCGTCCCAGTAGTAAGGATACTTCAGTTTGGCTGCAGTGTGAGGCATAAACCAATCCTCGTACATGAACCTGCAAAAAGTTACATGTAAATGTTATTAACATTTTGCTTGTCAAATTCACAAGCTCTTGGGACAAAAAGCATTTAAGAAAAATGAACGTTTTAAAACTTTCCAATCAATAATATCAGAAAAAGAGAATTTAACACTAGAATACAAGATTGTGGTTAATGGACCAAAATATTGAAGATAATAGTTCACTGATTGATAAGTTATATGAGCAACTACAACATAAAACTGAGTTATGAATTGCAATCCTACGTAATGGTAACTTAGGCAGGGTGTAAGAGTAACTAACACTTTAACAGGCGGACGAGATATTACAACCAAAACCTGCAAGTCATCATTTGCATTTGTATTCCAAACCTGCAATAAGTGAAATGGACAAATGAGAATGATAACAAACAGCCAAATAATAGTTATCAGAAAAAAAAAAAAAAAAAAAAAATGAAGCACAGTACTACACCATTACATGCAAAAGGCAGAATGAACTATTCTACTGTTACAAATTAATGCTAGCAAGAGGGTGTCCTAATCTGGGATTTGGGTGGGAGTCTTTTGTTGCATTTCAGAAAGATTCCCAGAATGAACCAACTTTGGCAAACAGCCGTAAATATGAACAATGTTTCACATGCAACCAAATTATGAAGCCATTTCATTAGTTTCTTTCTCACCGCCTATTCTAATTTTATATCTATTTGCTGTATTTCATTTAATTTCTTTCTAACCGCCTAATTCCTCCCCATAAGTTATTTCTTCATGTAGTGCATGTTGCAAATAAATAGAAACTCGCACTGATGTTAGTCAGAATAATAGCAAAAGCAGCCTTTTTACCTGATGAGCATCATTCATGGGGATATGAAATGTACTATTTGAAAATATCGGAAACTCTTGCGGCTTTCCAGGCTGTTTCTCATGTGAATTTGAAGCAATAAGGAGTGTACCACTCCCTTTTAAGACCACAAAGACTTCTTCACAAGAGTGCCTGTGTATTGGTGTCCGTGATCCTGGAGAAAATGTTTGGAGCCATATCTCAACCTGGCAATACAATTAGGTTTCAAATTCTGTTCATCATATAACCACATAAATCTTTCTTAGTCATTTAAGCATACACTATATGGGCATCAAAATTTGCACACAGATGTAGAAGATATGTTTGTACCTCTTTCATTCCATGTAGAACTGAACCAGCAACAGTAATATGTGATAGTCCTCCTCTCCCATAGTCACTCTGCGGAAGCTCACTGATATTCCTAACTAATGGTATTCCTACCAATTCAAGAACAAGAAACACGGTTATATATCAAATTAGGGGAAAAACCCTCGAACATTTCCAATTCAAAATGCTCAATGCTTGAATCTTACCATTTTTGGAGCAAATTGAAGCCTTGGCGGAAGTAATAGAGGAGATTAAAACAAAAATCAGAAGAAGGGAGGAGAATAGAGAAGATTTTATCATCCTGTCGAATTATTTTGGTGAAAGTTTCCAGACTATGAGAGAATGCTCGGAAAGAAAAGTAAAGAGGAAGGAAAAAGTTTATTCTTAGTGACAATATACATTTCGGTATAAGTTAATAAATTAGGTCTGTGAGTTTTTTTTAGTTGATGAAAATTGAACGGTCGATATTAGCTTTGGAGTTGGATTACGTAATGTTTTTGTCATGTTTACATAAGGTGAAGTGCGTAATTTCATGCTTCAGGTGGTACTGGAGTTTTGCTTTCACTGCCACCCTCCAGGCTTGAGATTTTGACAGTTGGGCGGTAGACGCTATAGTTTCGTTAGGGACATCCCATATTTTTGCATCTAACTCGGGATCTGGATCTTGGATCTGAGTCGACCACTGTTTCGACTCAATTCAGATTTTAACCAAATTTGACTCGCTACCAAACTCATATCTAATCCCTGATTTGAACTAGGGAACAAAATATCCCGAACTCATGGAACCAAATTACTGACTCGTGTATTTTTGAATTAGTTGAGTCATACATGACTCAAAAGACAAATATATTGTGTCCACATAAGCGAGATCCAAATAATTCCATCCTTTTGATCATGAAATAACTGATTTTCACATTTATTTTAGTTAAAAAAAACATGATGTAAGACTCTACAAATCGGCGATTAAAGACGAGTTGATTCGGTTTTCTTATTTTGATAATTCCATCCTGTTGATTATGAAAAAATTGACTTTCAACTATCTATTCTTCAAATCACTATTAGTCTATCAATCATCTGTTGTATTTTTTTGTCTTCCTACCTTATTTTTACAATCTTTATTATCATTTTTGTAGATTTTCTTATGGCTAACTAATTTCCCTTGTTTCTCCCCTAGGTACATTATAGTCTTCTCTTCTCAATGAAGTTCATCTTGTTAGGTCTGGGTTGCTAGCTTCACTGCTGGGAGAATCTGGAAGTCTATGTTGGAGCAATCGCCGTTCCGACTATCCAGTACCGATCAAAGCGTTTGCAGTAGTTGTTGCAGTGTTTTTGGAAGCAAAAGGTTTCAAAAATGTCATCATGGATTCTTGGGATAGGGTAGAATCGGGATGGTTCAGTATCAACTCGTCTCCTGGTTGGAATACTTTAAGGAATTTTATTCACGAATATGTGAGTCGCACATGTCAAAAGTCAGATTTCAGTTACAAATTCAAATTTAAATTTAAAATCCTTTTCTTTCTTCTGCAGATCTTTTCAAACATTATTCTTTCCTTTTTCACTTCCCGTATTCTTGCCGTCAATAAACCAAAAATATTGATGATCCAGCAAAGAAAAAATCTTCAATAATCCTTAAACCCTAATAGAGAATATGTTTATATATACAAATCTAATTGTACCAGCAGTTTTCATCTATATACAGAGGCCATAACTCAACAATGGTATCCAACCAAAAAATTAGTAATGAAAATTACTTTTAAGATGCAAGAAGCAAATTTGGAAAAAGGGGAATAATTCAATAAAGATATGGTCACCTATGAAATAGCTAATAAAGAAGGAGAAAATGATAAGGAGATATGCTTAATGGGAAGATTATTATCGAAAGGAAATGAATCATGAATCTATTGAGAAAAATATTAGGCTCACATGGCTTTTTATTCCTGAAGAGGAATCCTGGAAATTGGATCAAATGCAGTTGTTTTTAGTTTCAAGAAGGGAAAATTAGGCTAAGGCCCAACCATGGGTTACCCATAATATCAAGCCCTTAATTAAAAGAAGTTTAAATCTAGGCCCCGAAATATTAAAAGACGTTGATACCCTTATGCATATTGTCAATCCCATAATTAAATAAAATTTAAATTCAGGCCCAAAATTATTAAAATATAGTGTGATGATGTTCCAACCGTGCCAACTGATCCAACTATGTTCTAAAGCTAAACAAAAAGGTCCTAGCCTTCAGAAATGCATAAAGCAAAGCAACTTCCGTGTAACCAACTCGAAACCGTCAAGGCCATGTGCCCGGCACATGTCATCCAGCCTTGTTTGTACAATGATTGCGTCTGCCAGCCAAAGTTGCGCAATTATTGCCGAGCATCATTCTCCCAATGATGCAAGTATGCTAATGCAAGTCTTGCTTGCATGCCTCATGCATACAGTTTACTTGCCAAACTCATTTGGCATCTCTTGATGCTAATCTCGCATCATTGGCCATGTCGAAACCCTGTTTGGCACATACCATTGTCTAGCTGCAACTCAGACATGCACTTTGCATATCTGACCTTGGCCAAGTCACTGATAATGCGTAACTGTTGTGCATCATCACTTGACCACTTGACAGCCACGTCATGGAAGGGAGATGTATATATCATATAAAGCCAACTAGGTTGAGTAGTTTATTTTATTGTCTTCATGTTTTTCTTCATATTTATTGCATGGAAGAAGATAAAGACCACTTGAGTGAGTAGTGAGATAAAAAGCGATTTGCTTCGAAAAAAAGAATGCCACAATCAATCTGAATCCGACCATTAACTTTAAATTTCATGCTGCGCAGGGGTCATCTTTCACTAGTGGCATGAAATAATAAGTGGATTTTGAGTTGTAAGTTTAAGAAACAGAAGACGAAATAATCAAAAGTAAAAAACACACCGAATGGAAGTCATTTTATCATTATATTATTAATTAGCAAAGTGGATTAATTACACTTGCACTGCACTTGTTTTAGAAAAGTAGACATTTTGAGTTTTGTCCAAGAAAAGGTGTATGTTCTTGAGTTGTTTTTAACCTTTTTAAGTTAAAAAATTGAAGACAAAAATCTTAATGGAAAAAAATGTCAAGAAAGTGAAACATAACAAATCTTCTTATTAGGTTGTGCTTCTCTTATTACTCATAAAGATAAAGTTGTATAGATAGAGAAAGGATTTCATTTTCTTTCTTTTGGAGAATAAGAAAGAGAAAAGCGACTACAAATCAGTCCACTTTGTAGAAAGACTTCGTTGAGAGGCTTTTTCTGGTTAAAAGTACCGAGTCCATATTTCATTTCTGAGTTTGGATTTTGCTAAATCAGACATCCGGCCCTAAGTTATGCTGACGCCACGTGTCCCACTTTGATTTTACCTTATTTATGAAGCCTATGGATTTAGATATTTTAAATGAGGATAAGGGTGACTTAATCTATAACAAAAGTTCAAAAATACCCTTTGACAATTAATATAATTACCAAACATAAACCTAATTTAAAAAAAAAAAAAAAAAACTAAATCTAATTTTTTAAAAAAAAAACGGGTAGCTAGCTCAGCTGGTCATCCCCGTTCCTCAAAGGTTGATGCAATCCAGGAGGTCTCAGGTTCGAGTCCCCAGTGGCGCAATATTGCAGAATTTGACCTAGAAGGTAGAGTTAGCTTGCCCCCTAGCGACATAATCAACCCCATATCCTCTTCGGCTCCCTTGGTTGGTTTCTCATGAGGCTCGCTGGTAGGCTAGCACGGCAACCTGTTGAACTGATGTAGTAGTACGTTGTTGGAGCTTAGCTTGTTAGGCTTCCAACTAGTTAATGTAATAACAATAATTCTCTTTAAAAAAAAAAGGTAGGCTAGTACGACAACCTGTTGAACTGATGTAGTAGTACGCTGTTGGAGCTTAGTTTGTTAGGCTTCCAACTAGTTAATGTAATAACAATAATACTCTTTTCTTTTAAATAAAAATAAAAATAAAACCAAAAATTAAAAAAAATAAAAGAAAAAAACACGTTTCTTCTTTTCTTCTCTTTCTCTCTTCTTCTCCTCCATCGCCTCTTCTTCCATCTTTTCTTCTTCAATTACGATTATTTTAGCAGATAATCGTTTCAATTGAGTAAAAATTGCAAAACCCACCTTCTTCTTTTTTTGATTCATGATTAGGTTAGATTTAATGAAACTAGGGTTTTAGAAGTTAGTTTTAGAACTTAACACGGTGGAATTTCCCAGCCGTAAACCAATCGTACGGTTTAGATTATATGAAATTCCGAACCGTAGAAAATTTGTACAGTCGGGAAACATGAACTCTCAACCGTATTTATAGTTTACCGTTAGAAAACCCAACAGTATTTCAATTTTCAAACTTTTTTTTTTCCAAAATTTTCTCTAGATGTGTCTGCGGTTGGGAAACATGAACTCCCAACCGTATTTATGGTTTACAGTTAGAAAACCCAACCGCATTTCAAATTTTCAAAATTTTGTTCTTCAAATTTCTCAACTATAAGTTACCCTGGATTTGTCTACGGTTGGGAATCTATGAACTACCAACCGTATATTGTATTTGAAAAGACGAGGGTACCCAAACAATCTTTTAAATATCAACCTATAAGTCCTTTACCAAGTGTGATCGTCTATGGAAAAAGTCGAGACAATAAAACAACTATGATATACACTTTGCGTGTGCGTCTAGAAATCGAGACAATACGACAACAAAGTGTTCACTTGATAATAGGTACGGTATTAAACCTAAACACTATAGGATCGATATCAAGTGACCAGGAATTAACGTACAAGTGTATTTACATTATATTATAATAATCAAATTATAATTGCCAAAAATAAAGCAAATGACACATCAAGATTTTGTTAACGAGGAAACAGCAAATGCAGAAAAACTCTGGGACCTAGTCCAGTTTTGAATATTCTCAGAATTAAGCCGCTATACAAAATCTAATACCAACTTCGTATAGTTGAGACCAAGTAGAATACCCCTAGCTACTTAGTTTCCTCAGTATCCCTGCGCCTTCGACTTCTAGAGTCATGCACGTGAATAGCTACTCCTTTGGATCGTATTGCAAACAACAAAGGAATGAATGTGTTTGGCAACCACTCTAATCAATCTTTGGTAAAAGATATGTATGAGTTGTTGACAAAGGCTCTTCCGTTTAAACTAATAAACTCCTTTGTCGGGTAAGATCAATCTAAACTCAGATTCACAACTATCAGATTCGGATATTGAAAAATACCACCAAATAAAAGAAATAAACATTGGACGTTTTTCATGAAATCTTCGTGTAGCACCAGTCGAACCTCTTAGTTGGGAAAGTTGTCATTCGTCATCAACATTAACAAGTTGACAACTAAAGAATTTTCGTTCAATAAAAATATACTAGATTACTGTTGCAGCAGTGAAGGGCTGATAGAAATGCACTATTGACATTTATGCAATATGCGTGTCATTTTATTTTTCCACGCAGTTGCAAGAATGCATACATTAATCTGGAAACAGACTACTAAGAATATACAATGTGTACAAAATACACCGCCTCCTCTGTGAAACCCTAATGGTGAAATCAATAAAGAAACCTCCCTTTCTTCTCGGCTAATTTTGGTCTCCACCGGTCCTAGGGATGGTTTAGGCTAGTTGCTAGTTAGATCTGTGGTATAATCATGTTCATAGTCTTTTTTTTTTTTTGCTTTGATGATTTGGATTCTCTGCTACTGCTTTGGGGTTTCAATGATGCTCTTTCGGAAATTAATGGAGTTAATATATTTGTGTTTAATCAATTTATGTATCCATTGCTCAATCAGGTAAATCTCATATCCGTTTATCAGAACCATATCAATAATTTTAGATCCATTGATTTGAGATGCATATCCCTATCCTTCAAGCAATCCATGTTACAGAGATTTCATATATTAAGTGATGATGTTCCCTTTTCTCAAAGAGATGTTTAAAACCCAAACCATAGCTGCAACCAATAACTTGTTCAGATATTTTTAATTAAAAAAAAATTGTTCAGATTTATATTTTCTTTGAGGTTTTACGATTTGGTTTCTGTTTCCCTGTAAGCTTTCGGCTTGAGTATTGCTTGGTTTATATCTGTTAGTCTTGTTTTTCATCTTTATGTCCGAGTTATGGAATGGTTAAGTAATCTGGATAACCATTTTAACCTTTCTCTATTGAAGTAGATCCTTGTAAGGCAAGTGTTTTCAAAATCCCCTCTGCTTGTCTGTTTTTAGAAGTATACTCTTGGTTGTTGGAGTATGGAGTAATTGTCTGGAATTTAAAGTAATTGTTTGGTAGTTGATTTCCTTTATCTGGTGCCTGTTTTTTTGTTCCCTTAAAATGTCTTGTTCCCTAGTTTTTAATTTCCCCAGGGTTTGTCAGTCAAGGCAATTGGTGCACTTTTTTGTTTAGGTTTGAATTTTTTCTGAACTTGTTTTGACTACAAAAATCAAAAGCTTTCTCTGGACTTGTTCTAGTTGCAGCTATGAAAAGCCTTTTCTAGTTGCAGCTATGAAAACCCTTTTAATCATCTCAGACTTATCTCTATCTCATGAAGAAGTGCAGTCACCTACACAATTTATATTTAGAGCATTTTTTGTAGTTAGTTTCAGCAAAATTGCGGGTATTTCAGCTTCAGATCCACTGCTTCTCGTTGTTCAAAGATTAAACATCTAGATATATCACCTCTTAACGTCAGATTTAAACCCAAATGGAATAGAAGTACTAAGCTTCTTCATCAACAGTTTTACCAGAGAAACCTTATTCTAAGTTTCGAACATGATCAAGTTTCAGAAACTTCATTACATTTTGAAAGTTTCAAATACCACACAGACTAACAACTATCTTTATTCCTTAAGACACATCTCTATGGACCGGTGGATTTTAATTCAGACTATTGTTTGTAATTGTAATAGCTTTGTGTGTTTCTATTTTTGCTAGTATTGTATTTGGTATAATCTAGGTCTAGAGCTCTTGTAGCTTCTTTAATATTTAGTACCTTCATCTGGCTTGTTCAGTCCAGTAATTTTAGCTTTGTGTTCCTGTTTCTATTTTTCATCACCTTAGTTTAAGCTAGTTGATTCTGTATTTCCTCCTGTATGTTTATTTTAGTTCTTAGTAACCTATGTAATAGGAGTATTAGCTCTAATCCTTCAAGGGCAGAGAATGGATTCTATTTCAAGACTCGATCAAAGCCAAAGACTCAATTTCAAGTTATGAATCAAGCCGACAAACAAAGAAGTATAAGGATATCGATCGGGCTGTTCTCCGCGGCACCAAGATACAAAGGCCTGACTAGAAACTTCAATCAACTTCATCGAACACCTCTATCATCAACTAAGTTTCTATGGAAAATGTTGTGTCCATCAAAAGTACAGCTTTTCTTGTGGAAAGCATTGACCGGAGGCCTTTTGACCTTCGACTTCAACATCCGCACAAGATGCACTACTGATCCGAAAACTGCTATCATGCTCCAATGTCAGGTTGTTGCTGATTCATGGCTTACCAATCAAACTGTAATTGATGAATCTTGGGGTATTATCTACCCTCGTGTAATGTTCCCTTAGTAGTTTAATAAAATTCATGCTTCAAAAAAAAAATTAATCTGGAAACCAATTTGTAACCAAGGGCAATCAGCTGAAAAACTTGTACCACGTCCCTTTGTAAAGAAAAATAAAACCTCATCTTGTCCGTCCATTGGCTGGAAAAAAAGTTGTTCGTACACTTGCACCGATACTGCACGTGGATGATTTAAAAGCTCTTCCATTTATGCTCCATGCCTGACCACGTGTTGTAAGCAGTGAAAGGTTACCAAACCAAATGTCTAAAACTCTAAATCTTACGGAAAAACGTATGTACGCAAATACCCTCCTTCCTATTATTCGTTCTCATTTCTTCATCCTCTTCTTCTTCCAGAATTAAGGAAAATTCCTATGGTAATGGTCAAATGAAAACTTTTGTTGAGCCAGGTGGATGGCCAAACAGGTTTTTCCATTATGGTAAAGCATTGGGCGGTTGATCATCAAGCGCCAGAACTTGAGACACACGCTGGCGTTCGCAGAAAAATCGCCGGCGTTGGAAGAAAAAAAGTTGGCGTTCAAAGCATAAACGCGGCGCTCGAACGTAGACCGTTGGCGTTTGTAGCAAAAACGTCAACGGGTAGTTTTTTTCAAATTCAAAATTCACTTTTTACCTTTATAAATTACCATCATCTTCAAACAATTCACTCACACCAAAATTCACTTCTCTTGAATTTTCTCTTATAAAATCTATTTCAATTTTTTAGTTTATTGTTGGTGAAATGGCTGAAAAGGCGATCACACTTTTTTGCGATGCAAAACTTGAAGCTGCTGTTTCTAAGATATGTAGGAGTTTTAAAAAGATTGAAAATTGTAAGAGGGAAGTGCAAGTTTTTGAAGTTGCTCCAAGAAAATGTTCCGCTAAAGGCAAAAAGAGCTCCAGTTTTGAAAGTTAACAACAAAAAATTCAAAAACAAAGGCGAAACTGTCAAAGAGCGCGTTGAATGGAAGATACGTCAAATGAAGATAAACAGGAGGCCAAAACTTGTACTTGATTTTTATTGAAGTTGTTTAGTACTTTTTATTATTGTCCAAGTTTATATCTTGTAAAAGAATTGGCAGTAATACCAATGAATGAAAATATTTATATTTTAAAATAGATTTCCACTTCAGATTAAGCGATTTTTTTTACAATTTGAACTTGCAAATAATATCAAACTACATTTTAATAAACCACAACAAAAACATCAAACTACATCAAATCCAGCGACATTCTCTCTGTAGAGTTCATAGCATTCAAAATGCTTAAACTCTCTTCCGCTTTCTTCAGTAAACTTGGTCTGAGCGATGGTTTTCTGTATAACAGATAAACAACAAGTTCAGATATTTATGATCCAGTTGAGTCCATGAGGACAGAGGTAAGATACTCACCAGTTCTTCGTTGGATAATCCAGAATTGCTACGGGGAACCATCCACAAAACTTTTGTATAATGTTTGACTTCTTTAGTGATGAATGCAATTCTTAGTTCTAGGCTCATACTGTTTCTTATGGTTTCGTTCCGCGATGCTACAAAATGTCCCAATACTCTTTCCCAGAAATAGTCATTGTTCATTGGTCTCATCATACGATGTAACCAAGATCGAACAAGAGTAACATCTTCTTCCATTGTAAAGACCGGGAGAGGCATTCGAGTGCAGTACAGATGTGCTTGAGATGGACCATCTTTTAGAATTCTAAAACACGCTTCGTAGTGAAAAGGTTTACCATCAGCTTCCTCCCAATTATCAAGAGTTGTTTGGATCACTTCTTCTTCAGTTACACCGATGAACTTTTCTCGATAAATTTCCATTACCAGAGCAAGAAATGGCTGGAGTGCAAGCCTAATAGATTGAAAACGAGCACGCAATCGACGAGCATCTCGGTTTCCTGGGTTTCCCGTCAGTGAGACGAACATTGAAAAAACGTTCTCCCAAAAAGAACCGTCTTGAGAGCCCATACCAGTGATTACCCTATGAAAAAAATATGATTTGCATATAGTTATATCCTCTTCTTCAGTAAACTTGGGACCACGATTTCTAACAGACATTTCTGCAGAGTGAGAGAGATTAAGAGTTTTAGAAAAAAAAAGAAAAAAGAATAAGATGTGATTTTGGAGATGGGAAGAATGGAATTTATAGGTCGAGAAAGAAAATCGAGCCGTTGGAAATTTAGCCGTTGGCGTTTGTAGTAAAACCGCGTGGTTTTCCTTTAAGCGCCCGTTTGAATTACCATAGGAGTTGGCGTTTGTAGTAAAACCGCGCGACTTTACTAAAACCGCCCGTTTGAATTACCAACGCCTATTTTTTTTTTATAAATACAACACTAGGTTTTATTCTCAACCAAACCAACATATTTCTTTCTCAACATCCACCATGTTTTCTAAAGGCGGAGCGAAACAAATATTATGTGTCGAAAAAAAAGGGGTTTGTCCATTATGTTTCATGGATAACCACAGTCTTATGCAATGCCCTTGGATGTATTCAAAGTGTCCGCAGGAAGGTTGTTCACGCATCAGAATGGTGATTGAATCACAACCAGAAAAGCTCAGGTATTTGCAATGTCAAGATCCCAACTGTCTAGAGGAACCACATATGCTAGATGATGCTATGAAGATTAAAAAAGAAGAAGAAGAAAAGATTGCCACACTCTGCAAAAACTTCAAACTTAAAGCCAAATTGAAGAAGGAGTTATTACACTGCAAGTATTGTGGATATGGAGATCACGAATACAAATATTGTCCACAGAGAATCAGTGGATGATCAAAGGCCGATTGCAAGACTTTTATGCATTTGCGGACTTCTTATGAAGAAGACACATATGGAAGGCATTTCTGGGAATGTCCTAAGTGTTTTTAGGTTGAGTGGTCTGATTGAAGTTGAAGGACAAATCGATTCACTATGGTATTATGTTATTTAGTTTGCTGTTTATTTTGTGTTATTACGATTATCTAAAACCAAACATGTGGATGTCTTCACATTTGCACCATCAATATCATGAGTAATTTAAATTTTTCCTGGATTAAACATTACACCATCAATCTCATAAATAAAAACATACTGCATTGAACAACCACACCATACATGAGAATAAGAGAAATACATTAGATTAAAACAACTACTACATATGTGTCAATTCTCGGCGGGTGGTGGAATTCCTAGGGCGATGTAGGGATCGTATTTTTTGAGCACCCTAAGAATGTTGAAACAAGCATGGAAGTCGAAAGGACGACCGCCGTGAGATGCTTCCCACATCGCTAGAGTTCTGGGTTCCACTTCATGTTCGGCTTCACCGTTGAGCTTATTTTTGTGATTCTCAATTAGTAAAGCGACGAACTCCGATACATTCCTACTAATTGAACTAAAACGATGCGACAATAAGTGAGAATCACGCCCATTAATGTTCTCCGTTTCAGCGGTGAACTTTCTGTAAACTTTCTCCTAGAAAGTCAACGTCTATTCGCCTACATTACTTAAGACAACATCTTGTGTGTGAAAAACAAAGGCTCTACAAATAGCTAAATCCTCTTGTTGAGTGAATCTAACACCACGAACTCTGGGAGGCATTTTAGTAGATGATTTGAGAGTGAAGAATGTGTGAATTTAGAGTTAAAATGAGGAATATTTATAGAACTTAAAAATTATAGCCGTTAGATCACACGAGTTTTCAGCTGTCCAGATTCAGCCGTTGACGCTTTTATGTAAAACTCGGCTCTTTTAGGAAAGACGCGGGCGTGTGAAATAAAAACGGGAGACGCAAGGACAAGCGCCAGCGTTGGTGCCAAGCTCGCCCGGCCTTCCATCACGCGCGCGCTACATGTTCCATCTCACTCAACAAACCAACAAATTTGTTGGTTTGTACATCCATTTTTCATGTTTGTTGAGTCCATAGTGGGAGCAAAATCAACAAACTTCAAGTTTGTTGAGTCCATAGGAACTGCTCTAAGAACTGCAGCTGCACCACTACCACCAGCAATACACATAGCAGCTCTACGGTGTGTACCAAACAAGCCTACTATATATATTTTTGTTAATTATCAACACCAACATCATCATCACAAAAAAACAAAAAAAGGTGTAGGACTTAGAATCTAGATTTAAAGGGGATTGTTGAAGTGATCGAAGATTTAAGAGGAATACGATGTTAGAAGAAGGGTATAAATTATATTATACGATGCTTTAAGGTTAGGATTTGAAACTTTTAGCATATGTTAAAATAAAAGTTTTTATGAAAATCATCTTCTTTGTTGGAAACCTCCGGTACTATTGAATTTGTTGTTTTCAATCTCTGCTACTTCGATTGATCGAATTAGATCAATTGATTATTCAATTTGGAACACGGGTATTGTATGAAACTGAACTGAAAATGGTTCTGATTTGCTAAATGGTTATGTAATTCCAATTAATTTTGATTGAGAACTGTTGAATGGTTTACTCATCCTAATTTTTTTATTTTTTTATTTCAATTTTCTACGTACTTTTTTTTTTCAACCATTTAAATCCTGGCCAAATTGGGGTATACCCAGATTTAAATGGACACAGTGCCCTTACTAAGGGGAGGCCAAATATGGGTGAGTTTACTCTAATACCCTTGAAGTAATTAACCCTATTACTTAATTAGATAACCCAAAAATTAAAAACCTAAAAAACTCTTAATCTTCTCTTCTTCTTATTCATCTACATCTTCCATCAAACTCATAAAAAAAAATCTCTCCAAATCGTCCAATTTGATTTTCCTGAAAAATGGTTGATTCCAAACGATCAAGTAGCAATACAGATTCAACGGGACATATCAAAAGGTCCAAATCAGAGAAAAAAGGTAAGGAAAAAGTTGGAACTAGTGAAATCAGTAAACCCGAAAATCCAATCCCCGAGAATGTTGAAAAGAACCCTCCACCGGCGAAAAGAAGACTGTAAGTGATTTCTAAACTCAAACCCATTATTGTTTTGTGTGTTTTGATTGTTATATTAGATTAGAAATCGAAAATGATGATTTTCAGGATCTTTAGTCGGCAGGGTTTTTTGAAAATAGGATGCTGGCCTTAGGATGTAAGTATTAGTCGGTAGGGTCGTAACATGAATATCATGCTGGCTTTTCATAACAGCCATAGCGACTGTGAAACATTAACCAGGGCCGGCATGGTAATCAATAACCAACCCTGCCGACTTTTCTCTAGTCATCATTTTCTTAGAATTGTACCGTTCCAACTTTATGTCACAGAAACTTGATTTTCCTGAGTTAATAGTCGACATCTTTCTTGAATAGGACCCTACCGACTGTGTGTTAGTCGGCATGGTAGATGATTACAACCCTGCCGACTAAGTATTAGTCGGCAGTGTTTAGATTATAGACCTTGCCGACTAGGTGACCAGAACCATGTTTCAATGTGTAGAATTTTCATATCTTTTATTTGTGTATTGTTTAGGTTCTTAGAGGAAAAAATAGAAGATATCCCTTGTCTTGTTAACAATGCAGAAGAGCTATTAGAATTTATTGACAAGATTTATCATTCTTTAGAAGATCCTAGAGATGAAACTGAAGAGAATTGCCCTGTAAGAATCAAAATTGCATGAATAAAGTGAATTACATCTTTCCATGCTCTGTTTTCTATTGGGTATAACTAAAGGCCGGCAGTGTAAGAAATATTTATATGCCGACTATATGATAGTCGGCAGTGTAGGAAATATTTATATGCCGACTATAAGATAGCTGGCCCAGGATAGTCGGCATCTTCTTCATTCATAGACCATGCCGGCCCAAGATAGTCGGCGTTTTCTTCATCCGTAGACCTTGCCGGCCAAAGTTAGTCGGCACCATATTCAATCGTAGACCTTGCCGACTTTATAACATTTTCAGAATCAAAATTTTTGATCGAACTCATAAGACAAAAGGTTTAATCTACTGAATTCATAATTTCATAAGTTTTAATCTAAACTCAATTAATTAAGTTAATCAAAAAGATTAGTGTTAATTAAACAAGGGTATATTAGCCATTTTGAAAATACAAGGTTAAGGGGTGGCTTCTTTTACTTCAAAATGACCTAGCTTTTATCTCATTAGGTATACCCAATTAATCTGGGTATACCCCACTCAACCCGGGATTTAAATGTGGGTCGAAAGTCGCCAATTAATTAATGAAACCAAATTGGTATGGTCTAATCCGCTTTAATTTTTCTCTTTTTTTGGCGTCTGTCAGCATATGACTGATTCTGTGATCCGCTGATGAAATTCGGCTCATCGCCAGCATCATATCATATCTGATTTGTTTCTTAAAAACACTAAATTTTAAAATTCGGCAGAAAGTTTCAGATTTAGAAAACAGAAACGGAATCTTTGTAGATAGGTTGGGATCTTTGTTCAGAATCATCAGCAAGCCAGCCCTAGCTAGGCTCTTTCTTCTTCTTCCATATACACCCACGTGAAGACCCTTTTGCTCACGTCCCCACACAGATATTCCGTATCAATTGTGGACCCTGCATTGTCCTATTTATGTGTGGCCGACTCGTTTTCTTTCCTGCACACGTGTCATCTCTTGCTCACACCTTTTGTAATTTGTCTTACAAATTTACATCCTGTATCTAAATTCCTAGACACAACGTAACATTACTTTACCCACAGAGAACAAAAGAAAGAAGAGTAATTCTAGACGTACCGCTCCAAAAACCGTCATGTGAGTGAGGCAGGTGGGTTCCAGTTGCAGGGAACTAGCAAGGGGCCATATAAAGGTGAGTTGGGCCATTTTTATATGTCATAATGGTTTTGCCATGGTTTGTTGGGGCGGTATGTACAGATTTTTTGAAGAAAGAAAGTAAGAACGATTTAGTTTTGGATAAATCTTATTGCATGTCTACCCTCGTGCTGTTCATTTTATCTCCTAAAGAGTATAGTATTCAGGATACTCACTCCGTTTAACTTTAGATGATATTTTTGAAGTTTTTATGCAGATTAACAAATGAAGAGAGATAGAAAGATTTTCCATCCATATCCTTAAAAAAAATCTTCAAACATTAATTGTTATTAGTGTATTTAAAAATAAACTTATAATTATAAGACAAAAGGATTGTGGAACAAAAAAATAAGCCTAAAACATCATTTAAAATGGAACGAGGGTATATAAAAAAATAAAAAAATCTGTTCATGTTGCGTAGAAAATCTTATAAAGCAGATACAGTAATCATAATAATAATAAATAATAATATTGATATTATATCCTCCTTCTCGGCTTACGTTAGCACTACGACTTCCAATAACCAACCAAAGTTTTCTTCTTTATATTTCTCTGCTCAGATACAAGATTTATTGTTCCCTCTCAGAATTTTCATTTCAAAAAATAAAAATTTAGAGTGCGTAGTTTTACCATCCTTCACACTCACCAATTATCAAAGACCCAAAAGAAAAACACTTTTGTTGTCTCCTTCATTCCACCATTCTCAAGTTTCTTTCTTTCTTTCTTTCCTCTGTTCATATATTTTCTTTCCGATTATATACCAAATGGCAACAAAACTGCTGCTAACATTTGTGATCTGTAGATTATTATCAACCGTAGGATTCACAGTAGATAATTATGGTGCTGATCATCCGGTTCGTAGAATTGATCAAGGTGTTTTTAATGGTGAGTTAAGTTTTGGTACCAGTGATATTGAGAAAGCTTCGGTTGATTTTGGATTATTGAATGAAGCTAAACCATTAGGTGTTTTGCATCCGGGTTCAACTAATGATATTGCGAGTCTACTTAAAACAGCTAACGTTGATGGTTTTAGTGTATCGGCTCGTGGTCATGGACATTCAATTAACGGTCAAGCTCATGCTACTAATGGTGTCGTGATTGAAATGAGTGGTTCTAAAGGTTTTCAGTTTCGGTCAAATTTGGGTTCATTACCTGCTCTTGGTTATGAAAATACATTTTTACTCGATGGAAGAAACAGTAAAAGTAATGATTCTAAGAGGATACCTTATGTGGATGTTTGGGGTGGAGAATTATGGATTGATGTATTGAAATGGACTTTAGGGTTTGGACTAGCACCAAGATCATGGACTGACTATTTGTATTTAAGTGTTGGTGGAACTCTTTCTAATGCTGGGATTAGTGGCCAAGCTTTTAATCATGGTCCACAGATTAGTAATGTCTTTGAACTCGACGTTGTCACAGGTAACTACAGTTAAACTTTCTTTTCTTTTTTTCCTTTTTCTAATACACGTACTTCCCTTTAATATTTATCAAAATTTGATGAGGACATGGGTTTTTGGTGATGTTTAGGTAAAGGAGAGTTGGTGACATGTTCAAAGAAGAAAAACTCAGAGCTTTTTAATGGAGTTCTTGGTGGTTTAGGACAATTTGGGATTATAACTAGGGCAAGAATTGCTTTAGAACCAGCTCCACAAAGGGTAATTATTACCAACAGTTACATTTTATGTTGATTAGTTTACACTCCATAAAACGAAAAAGTGGTTAAGAATATGTATCTGACCTAAAAAGTTAATTAGGTTTCTTCTGTTAAACCTTTTAAGTAACTACAAATCAATCCTTGGATTTTACTTTGCTCTTTCTCTAACTTATTGTGTTTCGTTTTCTTTATTAATAACTAAACAGGTGAGATGGATAAGAGTTTTGTACTCAAATTTCTCAATCTTCACAAAAGATCAAGAATATTTAATATCTCTGCATGGTAAACCCTCGAGTGAAAAATTCGATTATGTTGAGGGTTTTGTTATTGTTGATGAAGGTCTCATTAACAATTGGAGATCTTCATTTTTCTCACCAAAGAATCCTATCAAAATCAGCTCAATCAATGGTAGTGATGGTGGTGTCTTATATTGCTTGGAGATCACCAGAAATTATGATGATTCTACTGCTAATTCCATTGATCAGGTATATATATATACATACCTTCAACAAAATAAATAAATAATACATACTCTAGTTTAATGTAAATTAATATTCACATCTTTGTTCATTTTTCATGCACCAATTATAGGATATTAGGTTGCATACATATTAATATTCAATCTTAGCAAGTATGTTTAGTCTTAGTAAGTACATATTATATTCAAATAAACGACACCTAAATGATAAAAATAGAAGATCCAACGTGATCTATGTTCTCAAATTTATGTTAATCAATACTTAAACAAAGCATTAAGTTCCTTCATTTCATTTAGTTAGACGATTTAAATTAATCAAAAGATTTATAACAAACTAAATCTAAGGGCCAACCACCATCTCAATAATGTTGCTTGAGTAATGGGATCATTTTTTAGGTTTATTTTAATCTATATCAGCAGTCTTTACGTCATAATTTCATTATTAATTTATTCTTAATATAATGTTGCAGGATATAGTAGCTTTGTTGGAAAAGTTGGATTTCATACCGTCATCAGTATTCACAACCGATCTTCCTTACGTGGATTTCTTAGACCGAGTTCACAAGGCCGAGTTAAAGCTCCGATCCAAAGGCTTATGGGAAGTACCTCATCCATGGCTTAACCTTTTAGTCCCCAAATCAAGAATCGCTGACTTCGACAAAGGTGTCTTTAAGGGTATCCTGGGGAATAAAACTAGTGGGCCCATTCTCATCTACCCCATGAACAAAAACAAGTAAGTACAATTTCTTCAGTTAATTTTAACGATCCATGCATCATGCATGCATGCAAACGGATGATATTCATCCAACGGCTTATAATTGACTAATATATCCTACCAAATTAGTATTGGTGATCCTTGGCCGGGAAAGTGGACTTGTTTTTTTTTTTTTTACCGTATCATTGATGCATCAAAATTGTTGTTTAAGCAAGATCGAAACTAATCCTGTTGTTATTATTTGGTGTAGGTGGGATGATCAGAGTTCAGTTGTTACACCAAATGAAGATATATTTTACTTAGTAGGATTGCTAAGATCTGCATTGGATTCAGGAGAAGAAACACAAAAGCTAGATTACTTGAAAGATCAGAACCGTCAGATCTTGAAATTCTGTGATGAATCAGGAATTAGAGTGAAGAGATATTTACCAGGTTATAAAACACAGGAAGAATGGAAAGAACATTTTGGCGATAGATGGGGCCAGTTTCTAAAGAGGAAAAATGAGTTTGATCCTATGCGTATTTTAGCAACAGGCCAACATATATTCAAACCTTCATTCGACTCTGTTTCTTCCTTTAGGTGACAGCATCAGTCCAGGGAATTGGGCCCACGATTGAAAAAATTCAACCAGCTTTGTAGTTTGTACAGTGAAAATATATAATTTGTGGGGACATAGTTGCAAATTGAGCGATTTGGGGCAGTAGCTGGTGGAGTCATGGAATAAATCAGTGGTGGAGAAAGAGGTATAAGTGGGACCAGTTGTTAATAGTTACGGTGGAGAGTGAAGTTTGAACAGCATATTATCTTTACACTCTAGATCCCCCGACCAGCCGAACATTCCTTTTTGTCTCATAAAAAGTTAAGGGCTATCATCTAAGCTAATTTTAATTCCAAGTTCCATCCTTCCAGGATATGGCTTCTGGAAATCTTTTCTCCTGTTCGGCTTAAATCCTTAATCCTTAATCATGTAATTGTTTAGTTTTTGTTTTTTCAGCCCAAGATATTTTTGTGATTCCATATTAAACTGTAATTACATCCTTCTTCAAATAAAATATTAGGATTCATACAAAGCTTGAGTTGGTAACGAGCAATAAGCTGGGCACCAGCAACACCCAATCTATGAAAAATAAAGTTGCCTAGACCACTACCAGCATCATTACTAGCTAAACAATTCTTCAAACGCTTAAAAAAAAACACAGTATCCTCACTAAGCTCCCCCAAGGTAGTGAAAGCTAAAACACCCAAACCATACTCATGTGAAGCACATTCATCTAAGTATTTAGTACGTTTACGCAAAATTGCTTTCGAAATGGCTTGACCTGGAACGAAAGCACGGACCCCCTCCCCAGTGAAGGGCGAGACACCAGTGACATCCATACACACATCTTGGCCATTTTTCCAGTTAAGGATAAGGATGTCTGCTGGACGTAAATCCTTGCTATTATCTGAAAAAAATCCCAAAGAAACTTCTTTACGCGCAGGTACACCAGCTTTGTAACAAATATCCGCAATTACATCACGGACAAGGTCATGGCGAAACTTGAGGCCCGCATCTTTAGCACAATGGAGTACATGATCACCAAAAATATCCATAAGCCAATTACAACTAGAGCACAAACAATCCTCAACAAACAAGGGAATACCAAGCCGATAGCAAACTACCGCTCTGAACTGTCTGGGCCTAACGCATTGATCTAGGCCACTAATGAGGACAACCAAAAGATAATCTTGCTTGACTCGGTCAATAAAAATTCATTAAAAGGGAAAAATATGTACAAAGCTTAGTCCATGCCCATCTAGCTAGCCAAAGTGGCTATCTAAATTAGCACAGCCGATTTGAAACGGTAATAAACTTTACCAGTCCATTCCACAGCCGGAATAAACTCTAGCCTATCCTCATAAAACTCATAAATATTCTTAGCCAACAAACATGCTTGCTTATCCAAGGCATCGGCTGCAAAATTTGCTTCTCTATAACGATGAACATAACGTATGTTGCCGCAGAAAGCACGCGACGTCTCTCACCCATAACTAAGAGTTGCTACGACCCAAAGTCGAAGACTTATAAACGAATATGTCTCCCACATATATGTCTATTCATTATTCGGTTTTTGTTCCGTCTTTTGATAAAAATCAAGGTGAACATGAACCAATTGATAATCCGGTCTTATACTCCCGAAGAGCAGCCTAGAAATATCAATCACCTCACAATAAACCAACTGATTAACAGAAAAGGTTATAGCGGAATCACAAGAGTCTGGGACGAAGAACTGTTGTGATTATTTTTTATATCTTAACTATCGAGATAAATCTCGAGTGAATCTTAGAGAAGATAAAACTCAATACGATAGAACAAGTAAGATCAGAATACGCAACTACTGAGAAAATTGTTGGATCTGGCTTCACGATCCCAAATGAAGTCTTCAAGTTGTTAACTTAATAATGGTTTTAGAAAAACCTAGGTTAAGGAGAATCGACTCTAGATTGCAACTAGGACACAGGAAAGTGCTGGGATTAGGTTTTCTAGTTGCTAAAGTTCTCCCTTATATAGCCTTTCAAATTAGGGTAGCTTAAAATCAAAGCTAAGATAGCTTAGTAACAAAGCATTCAATATTCACCGTTAGATGAAAACCTGATTTAAGATTAAAGCTAAGACTGCTTAGAAATTAAGCAATCAATCTCCACCGTTAGATGGTCTTAGCTTGTTATACACAAATGAAATATACTTATATTTAGATATGGGTAACCGTACCTAAACGTGTATATTGAGTTGGCTCAATAACAGTTAACCGAAGTGAAAAGACGAGGGTACCCAAATATACCTCAATATAAAACTTTTCCACCTATAAGTCCTTTCTCCGAAAGTGATTGTCTATAGACCGAGTCGAGACAATACAACTAATCGGTTCACACTTCGTGTGATCGTCTATGGATTCGAGATCGAGACAATACGACAACAAGATAACTTGTGTGATTGACTATGGATACAAGATCGATACAATACAACAACGAAGTATGTTTACTTGATAAATGGTTCGGACTTAACCAAACACAGTAGGATTACTATCAAGTAAATAGGAATTAACGTTTGTGTATTTTACTTCTAATTATAATAAAAACAATTTGCGGAAATAGAAAAGTAAAAGACACGGCAAGATTTTGTTAACGAGGAAACCGCAAATGCAGAAAAACCCCGGGACCTTATCCAGAATTGAATACTCCCAGGATTAAGCCGCTATACAAAATAAAATCAACTTCGTATAGTTGAGACCAAGCAACTAAACCTATAGTTCACCTAGTTCCGTCTGTATCCCTGCGCCTCCAACTTGTAAATAAGTCACGCACTTGGAAAAATTCCTTTGGTTCGTATTCTAACCAGTAAAGGAACAACAAATATGTTCGGTAACAACTCTTTTCAACCAAGTGATATGAGTTCGACAAAAGGATATTCCGTTTATCCCAATAATCTCCTTTGTCAGGTCCTTAGATCTATCCAATAACAACTACCAAATTAATTGTCAAGATTTTGCAATCAATACTTTTAATCACAAAGAATTGTATTGATGCCGATCTACTCAACAATCCAATCTACCACAAGGATAAACCGATTATAGTTGGATCCTCTTTACCCGAAACAAGTATTGTGCACACTAAAAATTATGAACCCAAATCAGAAATCTTCAAAGTCTTCTTAGATCTTTAATAAACACCTGCACACAATCAACTTGAATCTCTTGTGATCAATCACACACAGAACGGAGTCTGTTAACAATGGATTATCACAAGACGTCTTTAGATCTACAAACAGTCTAAAGATCCCCGTCGAAACTTCGATCTAGTTTGAGTGAATCTTATATCAGAAAAGAAGATTCTCAAGCATAAGAGTTACTGCACATGTTCAAAGTATGTCGACATCTTTACTTTGCAAGTCCTTTTTCATACTTACAATCTTGGAAACGATTTTCCACACTTCCAAACGAATTTAGAATTGGTTCATCTGACTTCCAAGAACTATGTGATTGATTATCCTATCAAATCACCAATCATGGGCTTCACGGTTCTACCAAAACAAGTTTGGTTCTACCTCCATGTGAGTACTGTGCATAGTCACGCTAGTTAACAAAACTCGGTTGACTAGGTACTAGGATCGGTTCCCCACAACTTATGGTAACTACCTGTATTTGGTGTACATGTCCATAGGATCGGTTCCCCCATATTCTAATAAATTATGGCACATGTTTATAGGATCGGTTCCCCCATCTACTAGAAATGTATTGCACCTCTTACAAGGATCGATTCCCCTCTTGTAAATTTGCTGCACCTCTTACTAGGATCGGTTCCCCAATGGCTAGATAAAAGTTGCTATTTACAAGGCATCGATCATACCATTGAATGATTACTTAAGATCGGTTTCACTAATTAAAGTCATACCAATACATAAGTCAGGCCTTGTGAATAGTTTTACCAAGATACATAAACAGGTTTATGAGCAGTTATACTAAACACACATATTGGTAATTCAAAATAGATTTGCAATGAATAACAATACCAATAAGCCTAGCGATTTCCCTTTCGATTCACAAAACGAGTTTATGAACTTACTTCCTTTAAACGAATGTAAAACATTGTTTCCTAGGATGAAATCTTCACTCATACCCATAAATAATCACAATAGCATTCATATGATTATGTCGATGTCTTATATACAAAGTTTAATGGTTAAGCAATAAACCTCGTTTTGTATTCCTTAATACTATGTCTAACTAGAGTATAATCATTCAAACATCTTCGCAGTTATATTTTCAATATGCACGACTTGAAAGATACGTTAGGGAATGAAACAGTTCAAGTCAAATATTACTAACCTCAAGAGGAAGGATGATGTTGTCGTTGTAGCTCCATACTTGTTCACATTCTTCAAGTCTTCATGTAATACTTGTAAGTCTCATATCCTAACACTTTCAAGCTAACCTATATGAAATTGACTCTAGTATATAATCAAGCGACTCTTTAAATGAGTTTTTATTCACTAAAATATGACAACCAAACTTGACATACCAACGCTTAGTGGGTTCAACCGAGTTATGCTCTAACAATCTCCCCCTTTGTCAATTTTAGTGACAAAACTCTTACATCATATGGATAAACAAATTAAAAAAATTCATTATACACATACGCTTGATTCCAAGTTCAACATCTCAAAACCTGCATTAAATTCAATCCTTAAATGCCGCTGCTGACATTATAATAACAAAGCTAATACTCCCCCTAAAGGTAAGATAGGTAGATTTTCAATCCGCACGTCTTTGTTATTTCCTTGTAGTTCCTCATAACTACATATCATATGGTATGTGACTCCCCCTTAGTCTATGCTTTCACTCTCTTCGTTAGAATAAACGTTTTAGCACAAATGTCATTTCCCTTAGTGATACCAACTCACAACAAGTCAATATCACTTGTTTACTCCATATATTTCTCCCCCTTTTTGTCACAAAATGACAAAGAAACGAAAAAATAAAGGACAAACCGAAAGGATCTTACAAATCTCAGAAAGAGAATTTGCAAACCTATAAGAGTTGAGCATGAGGGTTTTACACACCCTTTTAGATAACCAATATCAAAACCTAAACTACAAGTAATTTGGTTTTAACATGTTATCTAGGAAACAATTGCCCGAAGCAATATTCCCTAATAGTTTAGCATATCAAAAATCGACTAAGCACCTTAGTTCTTTTGCTAAACCGATTGTATAAGTACAATCGCTTGTTCGATAAGACCAAAATAAAGATTAGAATTAACTTTATTTTTCTCATCAGGCTCTAATTATTCTCAAAAATAACTTAGACCTTTCACTTTTAAACAAGACAAATACTAGGTTTGTTAACTAGTAATTCTTGTTAAGGCATTCGGTTAGACTTGAATAACCGAAACCTCCACATTTGATAAGTCTAACTAAGATCCGAAAAACTTAGTTTCTCTTATCCGGAAATCACTTGGACTAAACAAATGATCCTGAAACACTTTTGTTAAGCCATAAACAATCCATACAAACCAAATAAATCAACTTGCATAATCATTTATCTTAACCGGAAGCAATTGAAACAAACATAGACATTATAGCACTGCAATTGCACCGAAATTTTGTAAGCCTAAACAATTGATACCAAACAATAAAAACAATAACGAAAGATAACAATAGTTTTTCTTAACCGGAAACAATTGAATCACAATCAAACATCCATACACAAATAATGGAATAAACATCAATTGTACCGAAATTTTGTTAAGCAAAAGTAATAAGGATATGAAATAAAATCATGCTTTTCTTAAAAAGGAAAACAATTAACTAACAAGATTGTTACCTCAAATTCCGCATCCTCTTCTCCCCTTAAGATATGTCATTAAGCGCAAGTTCACTTAGAACTCTCCCCCGTTAAAGTTGTCATCCTTCCGCCAAAACAAAAGAACAACAACAAGGAGCAACCTTTACCAGAGAAAGGTTGAAAACCGGTTTTAACTATGCAATGAAAAAGTTGAAACCTCGAAACACATATGCTTTTATGCTAATTCAAAAGATTCAACATATTGTGATCTTTTCACATATTGTTTCTACAGGAACCCCTCATGATCCTTTGATAAATCCTACCAACATGGGCTATAACTTAATCCCGCTAAATCAAAAAGTCACCCAAACCATAAGGGTTCACACATTATGAGATCGAATATCAAGGTAATAAAACCGAAATCAAACATCCCATAAACATACATAGCAATAAAATAAAGCATTCAAGCACAGGCTATGTAACCGAAAACTATCACAAGAAATATTATAAAATAATAATTTTATTCATAATAATAAGATAGTTTTATTCATAATAGACTTTACAATTATTGGAAAAAAATCAAAAACTGAAGTCTATTTTTCTTTATTGAAGACAAATATTAATCTTCGTGAACATGGGATCTCTTTCGCTTGATAGGCGTGATTCTTCGAATTCCTTGAGTGCAGTAAAGTTCTTCAACCTTGTGGAAATTTGGTTCCTCTTCGTTTACTCTTCTGGAGAGCAAAGCTAATTGTTTGAGGAGCTGAGCTTGAACAAGTAATGATTTCTCAAGACTTCGTTTTACTAATAAAACTTCCAAATTTGTTTCAGCACAGGTTCGAGCCAGCTTGTGAAACTCCTTTTCATAGTCGATCATACATGGTGATTGACTTGTACCCATATAGGGAATGGATCCGAATTCATTGAAGTTATGAAATCCGAAAGTACCATTGTTCAATTTTTCCGCATACCTTTCCGAAACCCTAGCAGAAAGCTTTGCATGATAATCTGTACAGTTCATGATTCTTTGCTCCAAAGGAATGGAAAAAAATCTCAACGTTTTATCGAAAATTTATATACTCAAAAGTTTCCAGAAACGGGTTTATCGATTAAGGAAAACAACGATTCTTTCTTAATATGAAATAACCGAAATTTATTATTATTAAGATTTTTAAAAGAAGTGTATTCCTGACAATATTTTTGTAGATCTTGCAAATTCTACACTATTGTGCAAAATACACTGGACTCATCAAACAACTGTTTGAGCACATTATGAGCCAGTGCGTTTCTCAATCAATACTAGGTATTTGGTTGAGATTGACTACTCTTTACATTTGTAAACGAGAGTCTCCCTTTTTCTGTTCTTTTAAGAACTTTGTTTCTTTTGGTGGACAACCCAAACTTATCATAGAAATATCTATCATCAAAATATTTTTGTATTACCTTATGTGTTTATGATCTGGAGATATTTTCACTTTTCCTTTTGTTTAGCTCCGTTGTCTTCTTAGGGATCCACTTCCATGCGTTTCCAGTCTTCTGTCCTTCTTTCTTATTGTGATGAGAGGCTCTTACTGAATTTTTTAATCTAGAAGGATCAGTCTTATGTAAGTGTTTTATTAAGGAAGATTTCACATAGCATTCTTTACTTGAGATTAAACTAGCCAATAGTTGACATCCTTTAATAACATGTCATTTGGTTCCACAACCATAGCATCTTCTGTGATGATGATGAGCACTCTGTTGTGTGTTGTTCATCTCAGAATTTTCCGAGACTATTAATGCACTCTTAGGAGATGACATTTTCTTTCTAGAGTTTTTAGAGTCACCTTTCTTCCTTCTTGAGAGAAAGATTGGATAAGGATTTTTGGATTTTTCAAAACATGATATATCCGATTGATCTTCTGATATTAATAAATGCATTTCATTTTTAAGGCAGTTGACATGTTCTGTGATTATCTTTAGCTCAGAATCATATGAGTTTCTTAATGCATTATATTCATCTGTAGCTGTTTTTCTCAAGATTTCATTCTTTCTTTCTTTACTAATGCTTTTCTTTAGCTTTGATTCTAAAGAAAGAATCTTTAAGGTAGACGTAGTCTTGAGAGAGTCTAACTCAGCTTTAAGGTTTGTTTGATCAATATTGAGTTGATCTTTTTCAGCTTTCATAAGACACAAGTCTTCAAGGAGTTTTCCTTCCCTTTTTAGTGTAAGAGTGAGTTCTGTTGCACACGAGAAAAATTCTTTACTTAGTTCATCTAGTTGTGAAGCCTCTATATTCACACAATCACTTTCTTCTTTATCCTCATGAAGTAATTCAGAATCTGAATCATTGATTGTGAATATAGGACTTAACTTAACATCTTCCTGAGTATGCGAGGACATATTATCGGAATAGTAGGTAGAACTTGTACAAGATGCTCCTTTTCAGCACTTGCTGAAATTAAACCCATAAAGAGTTTTTCCAAAATTTTCTGATACGTTAATTGAGTCTTTCTTTATAAGTTTAGGCTTGCTTTTATTATTTTGACTCATATCTTATAGGTTGGATCGCACCAAACACAGATTGTTAGATCTTTTCGTGTTTGCCTGCTCTGATACAATTTGAAAAGACGAGAGTACCCAAATATACCTCAATCTAAAACTTTTCCACCTATAAGTCCTTTCTCCGAAAGTGATTGTCTATAGACCGATTCGAGACAATACAACTAATCGGTTCACACTTCGTGTGATCGTTTATGGATACAAGATCGAGACAATACGACAACAAGATAACTTGTGTGATTGACTATGGATACAAGATCGATACAATACAACAACGAAGTATGTTTACTTGATAAATGGTTCGGACTTAACCAAACACAATAGGATTACTATCAAGTACATAGGAATTTACGTTTGTGTATTTTACTTCTAATTATAATAAAAACAATTATAATTGCGGAAATAGAAAAGTAAAAGACACATCAAGATTTTGTTAACGAGGAAACCGAAAATGCAGAAAAACTCCGGGACCTTGTCCAGAATTGAATACTCTCAGGATTAAGCCGCTAGACAAAATCAAACCAACTTCGTATAGTTGAGACCAAGCAACTAAACCTATAGTTCACCTAGTTCCGTCTGTATCCATGCGCCTCCAACTTGTTAATAAGTCACGCACTTGGAACAATTCCTTTGGTTCGTATTCCAAACAGTAAAGGAACAACAAATCTGTTCGGTAACAACTCTTTTTCAATCAAGTGATATGAGTTCGACAAAAGGCTCTTCCGTTTATCCCAATAAACTCCTTTGTCAGGTTCTTAGATTTATCCAATAACAACTACCAAAGTAATTATCAAGATTTTGCATTCAATACTTTGAATCACAAAGAATTGTATTGATGCCGATCTACTCAACTAATCAATCCAATCTATCACAAAGATAAACCGATTATAGTTGGATCCCTTCCAGCCTAAACAAGTATCGTGCACACCAAAGATTATGAACCCAAAAAGTCTTCTTGTCTTCAAATCTTCTTTAATCTTCAATCAACACCTGCACACAATCAACTTGAATCTCTTGTGATCAATCACACACAGAACGGAGTCTGTTAACGTTGGATTATCACAAGGCGTCTTTAGAACTACAAACAGTCTAAAGATCCCCGTCGAAACTTCGATCTAGTTTAAGTAAATCTTATATGAGAAGAGAAGATTCTCAAGCATAAACAAACTAGGTGCAATCAAAGTTCAACAACCGTTAGTCAATCAAATCAATCGAAAACTAATAGTAAACCGCAATTATCTAGTTTCCCACCAACGGTACTAATAGAGCTTCTCAATCCCAAAGAAGTCTTTAAACTGAGCGGCCATAAGAGATTTCGCTTAATTAGGTTACTTTCCTCTCCGAATAGGCGGCTCCACCAGTAACAACACAACTAGGTAGTTTTGCTGGCTCTGAGGATTAGTTTGCTAGAAATGCAAACTTCAATATTTATTGACAAGGAAGTTTTGACACCAAGGAATTTCCAAAACCGAATATTCTCAAAGATATGCAATAAACACAAAATCAGTTTTCATAATTCCTGGAAATGCATTGTCCAAATATTGACCGAAATCCCAATAGAAAAATCTATAATCAGTAAATGCACATTACTAATTATTATTTTCTAAAGATATGCATTTAATTGCTGGAGATTAAATAGCATATAAAAACTAAGAAACCTTAAATAAAATATTCTCAATTTATTTCGATCTTGGGATTCTCCTTTAGCTATTAAGGAATATCTTTGAACAATTAATGATAAGAGTTACTGCACATGTTCAAAGTATGTCGACATCTTTTACTTTGTAAGTCCTTTTTCATACTTACAATCTTGGAAACGATTTGCCACACTTCCAAACAAGTTTAGAATTGGTTCGTCTGAATTCCAAGAACTATGTGATTGATTATCCTATCAAATCACCAATTATGGGTTTCTCGGTTCTACCAAAACAAGTTCGGTTCTACCTCCATGTGAGTACTGTGCATAGTCACGCTAGTTACCAAAACTCGATTGAATAGGTACTAGGATCGGTTCCCCACATACTTATGGTAACTACCTTTATTTGGTGCACATGTCCATAGGATCGGTTCCCCCATCTTCTAAGAACTTGTTGCATATGTTCATAGGATCGGTTCCCACATCTAATAAAAACGTGTTGCACCTCTTATAAGGATCGATTCCCCTCTTGTAAATTTGTTTCACCTCTTACTAGGATCGGTTCCCCAATGGCTAGATAAAAGTTGTTATTTACAAGGCATCGATCATACCATCTTGAGTGATTACTTAAGATCGGTTTCACTAATAAAAGTCATACCAATACATAAGTCAGGCATTGTAAATAGTTTTACCAAGATATATAAACAAGTTTATGAGCGGTTATACTAAACACACATTTTGGTAATTCAAAACAGATTTGCAATGAATAATAATACCAATAAGCCTAGCGATTTCCCTTTCGATTCACAAAACGATTTTATGAACTTACTTCCTTTAAACGAATGTAAACCTAGGATGAAATCTTCACTCATACCCATACATAATCACAATAGCATTCATATGATCATGTCGATGTCTTATATACAAAGTTTAATGGTTAAGCAATAAACCTCGTATTATATTCCTTAATACTATGTCTAACTAGAGTATAATCATTCAAACATCTTCGCAATTATGTTTTCAATATGCACGACTTGAAAGATACGTTAGGGAATGAAACAGTTCAAGTCAAATACTACTAACCTCAAGAGGAAGGATGATGTTGTCGTTGTAGCTCCATACTTGTTCACATTCTTCAAGTCTTCATGTAATACTTGTAAGTCTCATATCCTAACACTTTTAACCTATCCTATCTTAAGTTGACTCTAGTATATAATCAAGCGACTCTTTAAATGAGTTTTGATTCACTAAAATATGACAACCAAACTTGACATACCAACGCTTGTGCTCTAACACGAAGTTAGCCATATGAACACTTTTGTATTAACCATATTCATCTAACACATCTAGATAAAATATGATGATCAAATCATGAAGGATAATCAAATGAATCTAATTGTTCTTCAAATAGAGTTGTTCAATTATTCATTATCTCATAGGAATATATATGAACAAATTGAAACAAAATCGAATTGATTCGTAATCGTACAAAGTACTTATACAAGAATCAATTTATAAACATTAAGCCACGGTTTTCAAAGTTAATTTGCATTCCTTAAATCATAAATGTTTTAGTTCATGAGTATGAGAATCATACATAACCGATTTTAAAACATAATCACTGAGTTCGCAAACTAGGTACGCGAACAACACCTCCAGACCTTGGCCTAGACAAGCCGTTCGCAAACCCGATTCACGAACAACCGTCCCGTACCCAACTCAGGTAAACCCGTTCACATACTAGGTACGCAAACAAGAATTCCGGACCTTCTCAGGTAAATCCGTTCGCATACTAGGTACGCAAACAAGAGTTCCGGACCTGAATCATCATAATATAGTTCGCATACTAGGTATGCATACTGTGTTGCATCCAGACATGGGTAATTGTTCTAAACTCTCATTTCAATCATTGAAACATCCTTGGAAGACGACAATGATAATCTCATATATACCATTAGCTTCAAGTAATTTTCAAGTGATCGAATGATCAATACGAAACTTCCCAAGCTAACATCAAATGACTGTCTCACACAAATCATGTAAGATGTTCAAGGTAATTTTCACATGATCATCTTTTGACATAATATTTAGTTTCCAACAAATAAATTGTCTCCAACTAAACTCGTCAAGAATATGATGACATAGTTAAAGCAAAAAGCTTTCAACACATATTTCGCGAAATAGATAAGCGAGATAAACTCAGCTCGAAATATCAAATGTGTATAATGTAAAAGTCTATATAGCTATATGACTTAGTCTCATTAGAAGATAGAATATAATATACTTCTGAGTGATAGATAAGTTTTAGTCTCCACATACCTTTTGTTGATGAAGTTTCTCCAAGCTCCTCAATAAATCTTCATCTTCAATTGATGAACGCCGTGAAGTCTAAAGCTCAACTACATATTTTATCCCAATCCGAGACATAGCTATAAGTAGACTAGAAATCAAGTATATAATTTTGATCAACTAAACTTGATAAACAGGCTTGAGATAGCAACGCTTGCGAGTTCGACCGAGCAGTTCTCTAACAAATAGTATCTATAGTTATATCTCTTTCTCTCTTGCAGTTAGAACGTTTACAGAATCAAATCCGTGAACATAATTTTAAAGAGATTACTTGGACGGTACCAAAGACCAATGTCCAAGAATCAATCAAGTCGTATCCAACAAAGTAGGTCGGGTGCATCTATTATGACTGATTAACGCACAATATGTGATATTTCAATTATAAAGATAAACAATATAATGCGGAAAAATAAATAACACATACACCAGAAGTTTTGTTAACGAGGAAACCGAAAATGCAGAAAAAACCCGGGACCTAGTCCAGATTGAACACCAAACAAGCCGCTACAAACTCTAGCCTACTACAAATTAACTTCGGACTGGAATGTTGTTGAGCCCTAGTCGAGTCTTCCACTGATTAAGGTACAGTCGCGCTCCTTACGCCTCTTGAATCCCAGCAGGACTCCGCGCAATTGATTCCCCTAGGGGACATCACACCATTTAAGAGTTGCTTCAACTCAATTGAAGACTTTAAACCAATATGCCTCCCACAGATTAAGCCTATATGTGATTTTCTTTTACAATCAAAAAGTTTGATCAAAGGTGATGGAAATCGATAGCAATAGACAGAGTCTAGTTAACTTCAAAATCCGAACTTATGCAACCCGAAGTGCAGCCTAGATTATTATTCACCCCACAAGTATAAAAATTGTGGAATCAACAAAGTTTGAGACGAAGAGAATTTTGATGATTTATATCTATCTTGATCAAGTGAGCATCTCAATAATCAATCAATATCAAGATACCCGAGTTATCAAGAAAAGATAATTGGACCTAGCTTCACGAATCCCCATGAAGTCTTTGTATTCGCTAAACCCTAAAAAGGGTTAGAAAGAGGACGACTCTAGTTACAACTAGGACACATTAAAAAGTAGTGTTGGGATTCAAAGATCTCAGTTGCTTAAAGTTCCCCTTTTATAGACATTCAAAGCATATAGGTTGCTTTAGGTTTAAGCTAAGATAAATTTGGAACCCAGCAATCAATATCCATAGTTAGATGAATCTTTGAATCTAATTTTAATAAACAAGATATACACTCTGGTTAGGTGAAACCGTAACCGAACCGTGTATAAAGACTATGTTCAAGGTGGTTAGCCAAAACTAGCCGATATGAACTTAAAATCTTAATACTTATTTTCATAAACAATTAAGACATTAACCTTGAGTCACAATCATGTGATCAAATAAGTCTAGTGTTTTTAGAGAATTGATCAAATGCTAATTATCTCGTAGAAATAATTTAATCGCACTTGAAAATTATCGACATGGTTAGTAGGTGTACAAAGTACAAATACCATAGCCGTTCGTGATTCAGGTCAGTCAGGGTACGTGTACAGGTTTGTAAACTATTAACGCAAACCAAGTTCCGGATTTCACAGAACTATTTAGGTATGCGTACCGGTATTTGTACCTTAAGACCATGACCGGTTCCGGAGTCCAAAGAACTATTTTGGTATGCGTACCGGTTTGGATACACAACCGAGTTCCGGAACACAGAATTATTTTGGTACGTGTACCGCTATGGATATTAACCCGGTTCCATGACCACAGTAACTTTATGGTTTGCATACGGGTATGCGTACCGATCCGGTTCAATTGTTTCGGTTAAGAAAAACTATGTCAATTCATTTGACTTATTTATTTGGTATCTTCTTTATTGTTTGGTATCAATTGTTTTTGCTTAACAGAATTCGATGCAATTGTTATATTTTCATTGGATTATCTTTGGTTCAATTGCTTCAGGTTAAGATAAACTGTGATAATTCAATATTTTGATTTGTGTCTATTTTTTTTGCTTAACAAAATATGGGACCATTTGTTTAGTCCATTTGATTCCGGATAATAAAAACTAAGCTAATTCTGATCTTAGTTTCGGCTTATCAAATGTAAGATTCAATCATTCAAGTCTAATCGAAGTCATTGACAAGAAAAACTAGTTAACTAACCCAGTGTTTGTCTTGTCTACAGAAAGGTCTAAGTTATTCTATGAAATAATTAGAACCTCATAAGAGAAATCGATTTTATTCTGATCTCTATTTGTGTCTTATCGAATTAAGCGATTACACATTCACAATCGGTTCGGTTAAAAACTAAGCTATCTTAGTTGTTTTATCAGACTTAGGGAAAATTTCTCCGGGCAATTGTTTCCTTGATAACATACTAAAAAAAGATTACTTTTGTAGTTTCGGTTTTAGTATTGGTTCTAAAATGGTATGTGAAACCTTCATGCTTAACTATCATAGGTTATATAAGTCTTATGGATTTGTAAGATCCTTTCGGTTTGCTTTTTTGTTTTTTCGTTTCTTTGTCATTTTTGTGAAAAAAATGAGGATAGATATATGGAGTAAACAAGTGATTTATGATCACTAGGAAAGTATATATGTGCTTAAACATTATATCTAACAAAAGAGTAAATCATAGACTAAGGGGGAGAAACATATCATCTTGCTGTGTAGTATTTCATACTACAAAAGGGGAATAACAAAGATGTTCGGATTGAAATTATACCTTGCTTTCCTTTAGGGGGAGTAAAGCTTTTGTTATTCAAATGTCAACATCAGCATTTATTTTTTTTGAATATGTGCAAGATATTGTATTAAAGAATGAGTTATTTTGTAATTCGTTTATCTCCATATGTAATAGAGTTTAGTCACTAAAGTTGACAAAGGGGGAGATTGTTAGAGCATAGCTCGGTTGAACCCTCCAAGCATTGGTATGTCAAGTTTGGTTTTCATATTTTAGTATCAAAACTCATCTAGAGTCGCTTGATTAATTACTAGAGTCAACTTCATTTAGGTTAGACTAGAAAGTCTAAGAATGTTGAGACGTACAAGCATTACTCTGAAGACCTGAAAAATGTGAAGAAGTAGCAACTACAACGAAGACATCATCCTTCCTCTTGAGGTTAGTAATACTGACTTGACTTGTTTCCATTCCTAACGTATCTTTCAAGTAGTGTAGCACAGATAACGGTGAAAGCAAACTAGTTGCTGGAGAAGAGGATGGAGTTTAAGTTTCGTCAGAAACTTAATAAAATTTGATTCAAGGATCAAGATTCTAGAGTTGTAATTTGATAATAATAATATTAATTGATATTGATAATAAGATGTCAGTCTAAATAAGAAGGCATAGCCTTTAAATAGGTTCACAGGAACCGAATAAACAGAAAAGAAAAGGAAATCTAGTAAACTAGGAAAGAAAAGACTTGCAAAGCAAGTAAACTAAATAAACGCATAGGATCAGCTGTTATAGTTGATACTTACGCAAAGGATCAACAATCATTGTTAATACAGAGAAAGATGTACTACATCAGTCCCTCCTTCTTGAAAGAAACTCGTCCTCGAGTTAATGAATAAAAAGAACCTCATTCTCTATATGAAATGTAAAAATTTCTTGCACATTGAAGATATTAGAGATGTTCCAATTTGATGGAAGATCAATAACAGATGCATTATCACTGATTTTCTTCAAAATCTTGAATGGTCCATATTTCTTCATCTTGGTCTTGTTATAAGTACCAGTAGGAAGTATTTCTTTTTTGAGATGAATCATAACCAATTCCCCTTCACTAAAGGTCTTAAGTCTTCTATGTTGATTTGCATCTTCCTTGTACTTGTTATTAGAATCTGTAAGCTTTGCCTTTACTTCCTTATGAATTAGTGAAGCTTTCTCAAGCAAGTTATCTGCTTTAGCATTTGATTTTCGTAGCTTTGGAAGCACTACCAAATCCAAAATATTGTTAGGAACTTTAGAATAAACAATATCAAAAGGTATATTACCTGTAGATCGATTAACTGAAGTGTTAAAAGAAAATTCCATATTTGGAAGTAGATTATCCCATTGCTTCTCCTTTCCTCTAATAATCTTGGCTCTAATCATATTGCCTAAAGAACGATTGACTACTTCAGTTTGTCCATCTGTTTGGGGATGAGCAGTTGTACCATACTGAAGTTTAGTTCCCAAACACATACACAAAGATTTCCAGAAGTAGCTCAAAAACTTAGTGTCTCGATCAGAAGTAATTGTCTTGGGAATTCCATGCAAACATACCACTTCTCTGAAAAATAAGTGAGCAATGTTGGAAGCATCTGTTGTTTTCTTGCAGACTATGAAGTGAGCCATTTTTGAGTAACGATCAACAACCACCATAATAGAATAATTTTACCTGGAAGTACGTGGTAATCCAAGCACAAAATCCATGTTAATATCCACCCATGGAGCATCTGGAATAGGAAGAGGAGTATATAAACCTGTGTTTTGAATAGTCCTCTGAGACTGCTAGCAAACCATGCACTTTTGTACGTACTTCTGAACATCTCTTTTAAGTGAAGGCCAAAAATAACGTTCCACAACCAAAGCAATGGTTTTATCACGTCCAAAATGTCCTCCAAGGCCACTGCCATGCAATTCTTGGATCAAATGTAGACGTAAAGAACATTGTGGTATACATAAACGATTTCCTTTAAAAAGAAAACCATCTATAATGAGATAATCATCAACACTGCCTGTTGAAAAACCACACTTTTCCCATAATTTCTGAAAATCTTTGTCTTCACTATACAGATCTTTTAAGAAATCAAAAGCTAAACTCTCATGTTTGAGAGTGACAAGAAGATGGGCTCTTCTACTCAAAGTATCAGCTACTTGATTAAGTTTTCCACTCTGATGTTTAATAGAAAAGGTGTACTGATTGATAGTAGATAACCACCTATCATGCATTCTATTGACCTTAGCTGATGTTTTCAAAATCTTAAGAGCATGATTATCAATATTGATAACAAACTCATTGTGAATAAGATAAGGATGCCAGTTCTTAAGAACTTGAACAAGTACAATTAATTCTAACTCATAAGTAAACCACTTCTTCCTTGTATTTGAATTCTTTTCACTACAGTATGCAACTGGATGTCCTTCTTGAGACAAAACAACACCTATACTAACAATAGAAGCATCATAGTGGATCTCAAAAGGTTTATCAAAATTTGGCATGGCAAGAACAGGAGCGCTACATAACTTTTCCTTGAGTAGATTAAAGCTTTTATCTGCTTCTTCAGTCCATTCAAAAGTATCACCTTTCAAACAATCTATTAAACCAGCTGCAATAGTACTAAAATTCTTCACAAATCTTCTATAGAAAGAAACTAATCCATGAAAATTGCGTACTTCACGTATGGAAGTTGGAGTAGGCCATTCAACAATCACCTTAATCCTAGAATCATCCACTGAAATACCAGTATCTGACACAACATAACCCAAGAAAGTGACTCTGTTTGTAAAGAATGTGCACTTCTTTAAGTTCACATACAAAACATTGTCTTGGAGTGCCTTAAAAACTTGAGATGAATGTGTAAGATGTTCTTCCTCATCGTTGCTAAAGATTAAGATGTCATCAAAATATACAATGACAAATTTCCCAAGAAAAGGTTGCAAAACTTGGTTCATGAGACGCATAAAAGTGCTAGGAGCATTAGATAAACCAAAAGACATGACTAACTACTCATATAACCCTTCTTTTGTTTCGAAAGCTGTTTTCCATTCATCACCTTCTCGAATACGTATTCGATGATAACCACTACGTAAATAAAGCTTCGTAAACACTTTAGCACCAGAAAGCATATCAATCATGTCATCAATTCTTGGTATAGGAAACCTATAGGGTGTAGTAACTTTATTCAAAGCTCTACAGTTTATACACATACGATATCCACCATCTTTCTTGTCTACTAAAAAGGCTGGACTAGCACAAGGACTTTTGCTTAGCCTAATCAAACCTTTTTGTAACAAATTATCAACCTGTCCTTGTAATATCTCATGCTCTTTAAGGCTTAACCTATTGTGAGGTTGATTAGGAATAAAAGTTCCAGGTATAAAGTCAATTTGATGCTGTAAATCTCTCAGGGGAGGTAAAATATTTGGTAATTCATCAGGAAATAATTCACCAAAAGAAGATAATAAAGGTTGTACCTTGTCTTGAATCTCCACCATTGGCTTAGCAACTTCATGAGAACTCAGAGAATGAGTTTGTTTTAAAGAATGAACAATGGTAGCAACTAAAGCCGTAATCTTCTTATCTGTTGGCTCTTTGACTGAAGTAGGAGATTGTAGAGGCCACAAAACTTTAGTAAAATCTTCATGAACAAAATTATAAGTATACTCATAGTAGTTATGAACAGCACGGATGACATATTTCCATGGTCTTCCAAAAAGTAAGCTTGCAGCACTCATGTTAATAACATCACATAGAGCAGAATCTTCATATCCAGGGAAAAAGAATTTTACCAAACACTGATGAGTGATTTGCTGTGTTGAAGTACTATTTATCCAACCAACTGAGTAAGGATGTGGATGTACAGTAATAGGCAAACCAAGATTCTCAACTAATCTTACAGAAACATAATTTTTTGTACTCCCACTATCTATGATCATGCTACAAAATTTCTCTTCAATGACACAATGAGACTTGAAAATATTATGTCTTTGTGTAATACACGTCTCAGTAATTAATACAAGTCGAATAACACCAAGAAAATCTGCATCATAAGACTCATGTTCATGTAGATAATTAATTTGTTCATCCTCCAGTGCATCGTATTCTTGTGTCTCTTCTTGAGTTTCATTAATATAAGCATGAAATTTGCGGCAGTCACTAGAAGTATGGCCAGTTTGGTTGCACTTATTACACTTGTATCCTCTAAACTTTGAATAAGGATTAGGAGGTTTAGGTAAAGGAGAAAATTGTTGTTGATATTTACCTGTAGTAGTTAGAGTAATATCTCTTTGTTGTGTACTCTAAGGTGGCTTAGCAAATGGAATATGCATTACCGGGGCATTGTCTGAAAGAAGAGATGTAGTTTGTTGCTGCTGATAAGATTGACCAGAACTTCTGTCTTGTGGATCAACAACGACTGTTGATCCCCTTTCACCTTGGTTACCATAATAAGAATTATATGGTTTTGCAAGTTTATAATAATTTTGATAACGGACTTGTCGTGGTGATGCTTGTCTGGAAGTGTAAAGTACACGCCTCTATATCTTGATAGCTTGATGAATAGCCTCAACCATCGTATATATGGATTGAGTCATTCCTTGCTGAACAACACTATTTAACCCCTTTATAAAACGTGCAACTAACTGTTCTTCAGTTTTATTCAATTGATTACGTGCAACTAAACTGTAAAATTCAGCTACATATTCTTCAACAAGTCTAGCTCCTTGTCGACAGTTTAATTTTGATAAACAATTGTTGTTTATAATCTCTTGGTAAAAAATTATCTCTTAATAAACCTCTCATTCTATTCCAAGTACGTATAGGAGGTTGGTGATACTTACTTCGATCTTCACAGAGTGTTTCTCACCAAGCTGCAGCTCCACCCTTTAGTTTATATGCTACCAGTTTCACTTTAGAAGAGTCAGGGACGTCCATGAAGCTGAAAAGGGATTCTACTTCATAAAACCAGTCCAGTAATTCTTCAATTTGTAATCCACCATGAAAGTTAGGTATATCAGCCTTTAACTTATATTCTGGTAGAGTTCCATAAGGATTCAAACTAGACTTTAATCTTCTATCGTCTATCCACTTTTATTCTTCGATTTCCTCGTTTTTGTCTTCTTTATCACTGTTGAGATTCACAGTAATAGGTTTTTTGTGAATAAAACCTTCTAACGGCTCTTTGTTTTGAAGATCATGCGAAGCATTCTCAGGAATAGAAGTATTCTTAACAAAAGAACCTTTAACTTGTTTTGTTTCATCGTCGTTTTGTTCTGTGGTTTTCTTTTCTTTATTAGTTGCTTCATTATCATCAGACAAACTTGGCATGCCTTCCTCTTATAATCCCGTGTGTTTTAATAACTTGATTAAGAAGTGTCCATGCCCGTCAAGTCTTTTTTCTAGCTTATCTGTCACAGATTTTTCTATCTTCTCAGTCAAAGTTTGTTCAATGATAGAACCGATACGTGTTTCAAGCTCATTGATGATGGAAGTTTTAAGTTCGGTAAGGTCTGCTTTGGTAAGAGGTTGATCTGCCATTGAACCTTTGAACGAAGAATATGAATATTTGATGAAAAGGTAGGGTTTGGAGTATTTGCGGAAAAGTTTAAGGATCTGTCCTTAGATAAAAATCTAAAAACTCTGTATCTGATACCAACTAGTGTTGCACAGATAAGGGTGAAATCAAACTAGTTACTGGAGAAGAGGATAGAGTTTAAGTTTCGTCAGAAACTTAATAAAATCTGATTCAAGGATCAAGATTCTAGAGTTGTAATTTGATAATAATAATATTAATTGATATTGATAATAGGATGTCAATCTAAACAAGAAGGCATGGCCTTTAAATAGGTTCACAGGAACCGACTAAGCCGAAAAGAAAAGGAAATCTAGTAAACTAGGAAAAAAAAGACTTGCAAAGCAAGTAAACTAAATAAACGCATAGGATCAACTGTTATAGTTGCTACGTACGCAAAGGATCAACAATCATTATTGATACAGAAAAAGATTTACTACATCATCAAGTTGCTTTATATTGAAAACATAACATGCGAAGCTATTGTTAGAGCACTGCTCGGTCGAACTCACAAGCGGTTCTATCTCAAGCTTGTTTGTCAAGTTTAGGTGATCAAAACTATAAATCTTGATTTCTAGTCTACTTATAGCTATGTCTCGGATTAGGATAGAATGTGTAGTTGAGTTTTAGACTTCACGGCGTTCATCGATTGAAGACGAAGATCTACTGAGGGGATCTTAGAAGAACTTCATCAACAAAAGGTATGTGGAGACTAAAACTTATCTATCACTCAAAAGTCTATTCTATTCAATCTTCTAATGATACTAAGCGTATAGCTATATAGACTTTTATATTATACACATTTGATATTTCATATATTTCTCTAAATACCAGTTGGAAGCATTGCTTTAACTGCGTTCATCATTATTCTTGACGAGTTTAGTTGGAAATAATTTATTTGTTGGAAACTAAATAATAAGTCAAAAGATGATAATGTGAAAATTGCCTTGAAACATCTTACATGATTTGTGTGAGACAGTCATTTGATGTAAACTCGAAAAGTTTCGTATTGATCATTCGATCACTTGAAAATTACTTATAAGCTAATAGTTTGTGTGAGACAGTTATTGTCGTCTTCTAAGGATGTTTCAAATATTGAAATGGGAGTTTATAATTAACCTTTGTCTGGATACAATACAGTATGCATACCAGTATGCAAACTGTTTTGGTATGATTCAGATCCGGAAACCTTGTTTGCATACCTGTATGCGAACGATTTTAACTGTTAAAGTACGGGAACCAAGTTTGCATACCAGTTTGCGAACGGATCTACCTGAGTTAAGTCTGGGACGGCTAATTGCGTACCCGTTTGCAAACGGATGGACAAGACCAAGTTCGGATACTATAGTTTTCGTACCAGTTTGCAAACTTAGTTAGTTAAGTTCTAAAATCGGTTAAGTATGTTTTCATACTCATGAACAAATACATTAATAATTCAAGGAATGCAATCTTTGTAAACCGTGGCTTAATGTTCATGAATTGATTTCGTTATAAGTACTTTGTACAATTACAAACAAATCCCATTTTGTTTCAATTGTTTCTTGTATACTTCTATGAGTTATATACAATTGAACAACTCTATAGATTCATTTGATTATCTTTCATGATTGATTGATCATCATATTTGATCTAGAAGTGTTTGATGAATGTGATTAATACAAAAGTGTTCATATGGCTAACTTCGGTTAACTATTATTGAGCCAACTCAATATACACGTTTAGGTATGGTTACCCATATCTAAATGAAGGTATATTTCATTTGTGTGTAACAAGGTAAGACCATCTAACGGTGGAGAGATATTGCTTTGGCTTTAAGAAAACTTAGCTTGAATCTTAAATCAGGTTTTCATCTAACGGTGAATATTGAATGCTTTGTTTCTAAGCTAACTTAGCTTTTATTGTAAGCAAACCCTGATTTGAAAGACTATATAAGGGAGAACTCTAATTACTTGAAAACCCAATCCCGACACTTTCCTGTGTCCTAGTTGCGACTAGAGTCGATTCTCCTTTAACCTAGATTTTTTCCAAGGCCATTATAGGTTAACGAATTGAAGACTTCATTTGAGATTTGTGAAGCCAGACCCAACTATTTTTTCTGTAGTTGCGCGTTCTGATCTTACTTGTTCTATCGTATTGAGTACTATCTTCTCTAATATTTTCTTGAGATTTATCTCCGATAGGTAAGATATAAAAAGTAATCACAAAGATGTTCGTCTCATTCTTTGTTATTCCACAATAACTTCTTTTACTACCATATAGTTTAGTTATTGTGAGGTGATTGATATTTCTAGGATGTTCGTCGGGAATATAGGACCGGATTATCAATTGGTTCCTATTCAACTTGATTTATGAAAAGACGGAACAAAAAATTCATAGGTACTTCTGTGGGAGACAGATTTATCTATCAGAATAGACTTATCTGTGGGAGACAGATTTGTTTATAAGTCTTTGACTTTGGGTCGTAGCAACTCTTAGTTATGGGTGAGATTAGCTAAGGGAATCAAGTACGTAGAGTACTGCTAGGATTCAGAGGCGTAAGGAACGCGGCTGTACCTTAATCGGTGTGAGACTTGGTTAGGGCTCAACTACATTCTAGTACGAAGTTAACTTGTAGTAGGCTAGTGTCTGTAGCGGCTTAATACAGTGTGGTGTTAAAAGATTGACTAGGTCCCGGGGGTTTTCTGCATTTGCGGTTTCCTCGTTAACAAAAATTCTGGTGTCTGTGTTATTTCTTTTCCGCATTATATTTGTTTATATAATTAAAATATCACAGGTTGTGCATAGTTCAACCAATTGGTAAATCCGACCTTGATTGTTGGATAGTAATTGATTGGCACTTGGGTATTAGTCTTTGGTACCGTCCAAGTTATTTCTTATATCAATCAGGCTCATAGATTTCTATCTGTTTGATTGCAGATTGTATTGAGAAATTGAGATACAACTCTTTGATATATTTCTTGGTTGAGCTCGCTTTATAAGACGGTGCTCTCGGAATTATATTGGAGTTAGTCCATACAGATTGCCGAACAAATTATTGGGTGTGGTTGTTATACCATTTGTTTAGTCCATTTGATTCCGGATAAGAAAAACTAAGCTTATTCTGATCTTAGTTTCGGCTTATCAAATGTAGGATTCGGTTATTCAAGTCTAATCGAAGTCCTTGACAAGTAAAACTAGTTAACTAACCTAGGTTTGTCTTGTCTAAAGAAAGGTCTAAGTTATTCTATGAAATAATTAGAACCTGATAAGAGAAATTGAGTTAATTCTGATCTCTATTTGTTTCTTATCGAATTAAGTGATTGCACATACACAATCGGTTCGGTTAAAAACTAAGTTATCTTAGTTGTTTTATCAGACTAAGGGAAAATTTCTTCGGGCAATTGTTTCCTTGATAACATACTAAAACAAGATTACTTTTGTAGTTTCGGTTTTAGTATTGGTTATCTTGAATGGTATGTGAAACCTTCATGCTTAATTCTCATAAGTTGTATAAGTCTTATGGATTTTTAAGATTCTTTCGGTTTGCTTTTTTGTTTTTTCGTTTCTTTGTCATTTTTGTGAAAAGAATGAGGATAAATATATGGAGTAAACAAGTGATTTATGATCACTAGGAAAGGATATATGTGCTTAAACATTATATCTAACGAAAGAGTAAATCATAGACTAAGGGGGAGAAACATATCATCTTGCTGTGTAGTTTCATACTACAAAAGGGGAATAACAAAGATGTTCGGATTGAAAATATACCTTGCTTTCCTTTAGGGGGAGTAAAGCTTTTGTTATTCAAATGTCAACATCAGCATTTATTTTTTGAATATGTGCAAGATATTGTATTGAAACTTGGAATCAAGCGTATGAAGAATGAGTTATTTTGTAATTCATTTATCTCCATATGTAATAGAGTTTAGTCACTAAAATTGACAAAGAGGGAGATTGTTAGAGCATAACTCGGTTGAACCCTCCAAGCGTTGGTATGTCAAGTTTAGTTTTCATATTTTAGTATCAAAACTCATCTAGAGTCGCTTGATTAATTACTAGTGTCAACTTCATTTAGGTTAGACTAGAAAGTCTAGGAATGTTGAGACGTACAAGCATTACTCTGAAGACCTGAAGAATGTGAAGAAGTAACGACTACAACGAAGACATCATCCTTCCTCCTGAGGTTAGTAATACTGACTTGACTTGTTTCCATTCCTAACGTATCTTTCAAGTAGTGTAGCACAGATAACGGTGAAAGCAAACTAGTTGCTGGAGAAGAGGATAGAGTTTAAGTTTCGTCAGAAACTTAATAAAATCTGATTCAAGGATCAAGATTCTAGAGTTGTAATTTGATAATAATAATAATAATAATATTAATTGATATTGATAATAAGATGTCAGTCTAAACAAGAAGGCATAGCCTTTAAATAGGTTCACAGGAACCGACTAAACAGAAAAGAAAAGGAAATCTAGTAAACTAAAAAAGAAAAGACTTGCAAAGCAAGTAAACTAAATAAACGCATATGATCAACTTTTATATTTGATACGTACGCAAAGGATCAACAATCATTGTTGATACAGAGAAAGATGTACTACATCATCAAGTCGCTTTATATTGAAAACATAACATGCGAAGCTATTGTTAGAGCATTGCTCGGTCGAACTCAGAAGCGGTTCTATCTCAAGCTTGTTTGTCAAGTTTAGGTGATCAAAACTATAAGTCTTGATTTCTAGTCTACTTATAGCTATGTCTTGGATTAGGTTAGAATGTGTAGTTGAGTTTTAGACTTCACGGCGTTCATCGATTGAAGATTAAGATCTACTGATGGGAGCTTGGATGAACTTCATCAACAAAAGGTATATGGAGACTAAAACTTATCTATCACTCAGAAGTCTATTCTATTTTATCTCCTAATGAGACTAAGTCATATAGCTATATATACTTTTATATTATACACATTTGATATTTCGGGTCGAGTTTATTTCGCTTTTCTATTTCTCGAAATACGAGTTGGAAGCTTTCTGTTTTAACTATGTTCGTCATTATTCTTGACGAGTTTAGTTGGAAACTAAATGATAAGTCAAAAGATGATCATGTGAAAATTGCCTTGAAACATCTTATATGATTTGTGAGACAGTCATTTGATGTCGACTCAGAAAGTTTCGTATTGACCATTCGATCACTTGAAAATTACTTATAAGCTAATAATTTGTGTGAGACAGCTATTGTCGTCTTCTAAGGATGTTTCAATGATTGAAATGGGAGTTTAGAACAATTAACCTTTGTCTGGATACAACACAGTATGCAAACTGTTTTGGTATGATTCAGGTCCAGAAACCTTGTTTGAATACCAGTATGCGAACAGTTTTAACGGTTAAAGTCCGGGAACCAAGTTTGCATACCAGTTTGCGAACGGTTCTACCTGAGTTAGGTCCGGGATGGCTGTTTGCATACCCGTTTGCAAATGGCTGGACAAGACCAAGTTCAGATACTATAGTTTGCATACCAGTTTGCAAACTTAGTTAGTTAAGTTCTCAAATCGGTTAAGTATGTTTTCATACTCATGAACAAATACATTAATAATTCAAGGAATGCAATCTTTGCAAACCGTGGCTTATTGTTCATGAATTGATTTCGTTATAAGTACTTTGTACAATTACGAACCAATCCCATTTTGTTTCAATTGTTTCTTGTATACTTCTATGAGTTATATACAATTGAACAACTCTATAGATTCATTTTATTATCTTTCATGATTGATTGATCATCATATTTGATCTAGAAGTGTTTGATGAATGTGGTTAATACAAAAGTGTTCATATGGCTAACTTTGATTAACTATTGTTGAGCCAACTCAATATACACGTTTAGGTATGGTTACCCATATCTAAATAAAGGTATATTTCATTTGTGTGTAACAAGCTAAGGCCATCTAACGGTGGAGAGATATTGCTTTGGTTTTAAGCAAACTTAGTTTAAATCTTAAATCAGGTTTTCATCTAATGGTGAATATTGAATGATTTGTTTCTAAGCTAACTTTGCTTTGATTGTAATAAAACCTTGATTTGAAAGACTATATAAGGGAGAACTCTAGCAACTGGAAAACCCAATCCCAACACTTTCATGTCCTAGTTGCGACTAGAGTCGATTCTCCTTTAACCTAGGTTTTTTCCAAAACCATTATAGGTTAACGACTTGAAGACTTCATTTGGGATTTGTAAAGCCAGATCCAACTATTTTCTCTGTAGTTGCTTGTTCTGATCTTACTTGTTCTATCATATGAAGTATTATCTTCTCTAAGATTTTCTCGAGATTTATCTCTGATAGATAAGATATAAAAAGTAATCACAAAGCTCTTCGTCTCATTCTTTGTGATTCCACAATAACTTCTTCTACTACCATATAGTTAAGTTATTGTGAGGTGATTGATATTTCTAGGCTTTTCTTCGGGAATATAAGACCGGATTATCAATTTGTTCATGTTCACCTTGATTTATCAAAAGACGGAACAAAAACTTCATAGGTACTTCTGTGGGAGACAGATTTATCTATCATAATAGGCTTCATAAGGGAGACAAATTTGTTTATAAGTCTCCGAATTTTGGTCGTAGCAACTCTTAGTTGTGGGTGAGATTAGCTAAGGGAATCAAGTACGTAGAGTCCTGTTGGGATTCAGTGGCATAAGGAACGCGACTGTACCTTAATCGGTGTGAGACTTGGTTAGGGATCAACTACATTCCAGTCCGAAGTTAACTTGTAGTAGGATAGTGTCTGTAGCGGCTTAATACAGTGCGTTGTTCAAATCTGGACTAGGTTCCATGGTTTTTCTGCATTTGCGGTTTACTAATTAACAAAACTTCTGGTGTCTGTGTTATTTCTTTTCCGCATTATATTTGTTTATATAATTGAAATATCACAGGTTGTGCTTAGTTTAATCAATTGGTAAATCCGACTTTGATTATTGGATAGAAATTGATTGGCACTTGGGCATTGGTCTTTGGTACCGTCCTAGTTATTTCTCATATCAATCAGGATCACAGATTTCTATTTGTTCGATTGCAGATTGTATTGAGAAATTGAGATATAACTCTTTGATATGTTTTTTTGTTGAGCTCGCTTTATAAGATGGTGCTCTCGGAATTATATTGGAGTTGGTCCATACAGATTGTCGAACGAATTATTGGGTCTGGTTGTTATACCCCCGCTTCTTCAGCTATATTTATAACACTCTAGTGATTAGACTTGGTCATAGCATTATGATCAAAGTATCAAGGAATTATATTGAATCACGAAGTATAACGCTTATCTTTTGAACTTCATAAATACGACTTCAGCATAATGTATATTTATAGTTACTTGATTATGTGTGGGATATAGGTGTGATTTTATCCTAGAAAACTATGTATTATATTGGTTTAAGGAATTAAATATATGAACTTGTTTCATAATCGAAAGGGAAATGTCATGGTATAACCGGTCATAACTAATTTTGGGAAGCATGGTATAACCGGTCATAACTTATATCCAATGACATGGTATAGCCGGTCCTAACTAGTTTTGGAAATTATGGTATAACCGGTCATAACCTATATTGGGAAGCATGGTATAACCGGTCCTAACTAGTTTCTTGAAGCATGGTATAACCGGTCATAACCTATATTGGGAATCATGGTATAACCAGTCCTAACTTAGTTTGGGAGTCATGGTATAACCGGTCCCAAGAGAAAAACTGAGTTTCCAATATTCACATACTTCTTTATGTTATGTGTGAATTTGAAATTAGGGTTTGCTAACATATGAAACTTCTAGATTTCGACATTATTTGAACATGTGCATAACTCTCATCATTAATTGTTCAAAGATATTCCTTGATGCTCAAGGTGATCCCAAACCAAATTATTGAAAAGCATTTAATTATGATTTTCCATTTTATATGTTTTTATTACCAGCAATTAAAGCATATCCTATGGAAAATGATTATTAGTTAATGTGCTAAACTACTAATAGAAATATTTCGGAAATATTGTTTGACATTTATTGGAAATAGGAAAACCAAAATTAGGTACTTTAATGCATATCTTGGGAATATTTTCGGTTTTTGAATTTCCTTGTTTGCCCAAACAACCTTGGTCTATAAATACTCGAGTCTGCATTTCTTGCAAACTATCCTAAGATCTAGGCAAACTTCATTCATGTTGTTTGTGGTGGAGCCGTCAATTCGGAGAGGAAAGTAACCTAATTAGGTGAAATCTCTTATGACCGCTCGTTTAAAAACTTATGTGGGATCAAGAAGCTCTACGAGTACCGTTAGTGGGAAACTAGATAATTACATTGTTATTTTAGTTTTCGATTACTGATTTGATTGACTAACGGTTGTTGAAACTTTGATTGCACCTAGTTTGATTATGCCTGAGAGCCTTTTCTTCTTCCAAAGGTCACTCAAACTAGATCAAAGTATCGACGGGATCTTTAGAACTGTTGATCGTTCTGTGCGTGATTGATCACAAGAGGATTCAAGTTTGTGTTATGCAGGTTATTTAAGAAGGTCATTGAATATTTGAAGACGAAGAAGATTTTCTTATTAGTTTTCGTATCTTGTGAATTTGTGCACACATCTTGATCGGATGGGATCCAACTAGATCTTATTTATCTTTGATAGACTTGTGATTATCTAGTTGTTAAGATCGGAATCACTTTATAGTTACTATTTGAGTTCTGTATTGTTTGATTGTAAATCCGGGAATTGATTATTTCAGTAATTAAGTTTCGGATTGATCTAACCAGACAGATTTATTCATTTAGTACTGTTTTGAATACAATCAAAAGGAGTAAAGCAACTTGAGATAGTGATTTCTGTCTTGAGATTCACGTGCATGACCAAAAGGTCGAAGAGGCAGGGATACTGAGGAAACTAAGTAACTAGGGGTAGTTTACTTGGTCTCAACTACACGAAGTTGGCTTATGTTCTTTGTATAGCAGCTTAATTATGAGAGTATTCAAAACTGGACTAGATCTCGGAGTTTTTCTGCATTTGCGGTTTCCTCGTTAACAAAATCTTGTGTTGTGTTATTTACTTTACTTCCGCATTATAATTTTTTTATTATAATAAAGTAAATACACTTATGCGTTAATCCTAATCACTTGATATTGAACCTATAGTAAATCGGTTTTGGACCGTATCTATTATCAATTGAATATCTCTAAGTTTTATTGTATTGACTTTGTCCATAGATGATCACTTAAGATATCAGACTTATAGGTTGAATTAAAAAGATTGTGGTGTATTTGGGTACCCTCGTCTTTTCTGGAAGAGATTCGGTAAGGTTTAGAGTTTAACAATGAAAAGGAACTTCGGTTGTATGGATTTTCAAGATATCAAAGCAAAACAGAGCAGTTTGAAAAGAGTTTTAATGTCAAAAACTCGGTGAAGGGTTGCTATCGTCGATATAACTGAATGGTGTATATGGAGAATTATTTTAGCTTTTGTATGGAATTAGGATTTATGGGTTTGTTGTGGACTCGAGTTGCGGAGAATTTTAGCAGAAGAAATAACTCAAAAGAAGAAGAAGACAATAATACGGACCATAACTTGCATTTCTCACCTGTTCGATAAAATTCCCCAGAGAGGAGCTTTAATTTGTAGATATTCTTCAATACTTATGGTAAAACTTGAATAAATTCAGGTACAACATGCATTAAACCTGGATGAAACCAGTTTCATTCTGCATATTATGAATACAATATATTTTTGGCTAGGATGAAACTGGATTCATCTTGCATAATATGACAAAAAAATTAGATTCATCTTGTATATTCTGACAAAATACAGTTTTTCTCTAGGATGATACCGGTTTCATCCTGCATATTTTGAAGTAAAAAAAACATATTTTCGCTAAGATGAAACCCGTTTTATCTTCCATATTCTGACAAGATTATATAAATTTATTTGCAAATTGCACTTTATGCTAATTTAAGAAAAAAAATCATATATAACTCACTTGCAATATTAAGATTTATTTGCAAATTCATAGACTAATCCAGATTCATAAATGTATCGAAAGATAAAATTTTACGAATAAAACTTAAATTTAACCTATATAATTTACTACCCATCAAAAAACCTTATACTATCAACATTTTTATGATGTATTCTGATGCCTTAAGAGCTTTGGTATTGTTAGTACCTAAAAATTACTTTTAGGCAAAACAAATGCACCATTGTGGTACTTTTTTTTAGGTTCAAAAATCAAAATCGAACAGGACAAGCCTAAACTACGATAGTAACCGTTCTGTCTTGCTTCAGTCACGAGAATAGGAAGATGGGTTGATCTTAGGGGAGGGAAGAAGATTTTTTTTTGAGAAAATAACAATGGCATTGAATTGTGTGTTTTTGGATATTGAAAATTATGAAGAATAACAGAGCTTTTGGGTATCAAAGCTTGTTATGTTTTCCGAATAGGCTAACTGGCCTATTTATAGTAGTTTGGAATACACACTGCCTTTCTCGAAAGTAGTGGAGGTCGTGAGGTTATGGAGAGATGGAGAATATATATGACGGACCTGAGGATTACGCCTGGCGCGCCTGGGCGCGCATGCCATAACTCCCCCGATGCGCCATGATGATGCTACGATCCGAGCCTTAAAGATAGGAAAATGCACGTTCATTTGTCCTTGCAAGCATGCTCGGGGAGCATGATGCAGCTAACTTAGCTTCCACACCATTCAAACTTACCCTTGTCCGCTAAAGGGTATAAAGCCTTGAAGGCTATGGCCGATTCACCTTACATGCATTGACTCAACGTAGGAAATTTTGTTGTGATTAAACAACAAATTAACAAATAGATTGATAAAAAATGGGATAAATGGTGATAAACACCTCTTGAATCAAAGATTCAAGCCAAAAATCTATGCTGTGAAGCACAACCAACAAAGAACAAAGTTCATTAAATTTCATATAGGCTAAAACGAGTTCTATTACAGCTTAAAAGGACCAATGATTAACCCTAACAACACGCAATAGATGGAGAGCATGTGTTCCACATCCAATGGACAGTAACAGAATTGTTAACTACACCCAGATAAACACTAGTGGCAGCCCAATGAGGTAGCCTTCACTGGTCACACTATGACATTGCCTTCCCAAGAAAATGATCCTTGTCCTCAAGGATAAACTTTAGGTAGTGTGCTTTGATATGAGAAAGGTCCTCCCATGTAGCATTCTCCGGAGAAGAGTTAGTCCATTGTAGTAGTATTTGCTTGACCAATTTGCGGCCCTGTATAATAGTTCTGGTGCGTAAAATCTTCTCAGGCAACATAATAATTTGACCCTCATGATCAACCACTGGCAGTGTTGGAGATAGAGTGTGTTTGAGGCCAATGTGCTTTTTCAGTTGGGAAACATGAAAAACTGGGTGTATACGTGCATGAGAAGGCAGCTGTAACTTGTAGGCAACTTGACCAACTTTTTGCAATATTGGAAAAGGCCCATAAAATTTTGAAGAGAGCTTGAAATTCTTTCTGAGTGAAATAGAGACTTGCCTGTAAGGTTGCAGTTTGAGATATACTAAGTCTCCAACTTAAAAACTCCTATCCTTGCGTGACTTGTCAGCATAAAACTTCATTCTCTCTTGAGCTGTATGGAGTGATTCTTTGAGAATATCAAGCAAGTAATCTCTCTCCTTCAAATATGTTTCAACTGCATCAACTGTGGTGGTGGCAGTAGTTGGAAATGCTAAGTGAGGAGAGACATACCCATAGAGAGCTTGGAAGGGACACGTTTTGAGGCTGGTATGAAAGCTTGTATTATACCACCATTCTGCCAGAGCTAGCCATTGGCTCCATTTTACAGGCTTGTGGCCAGTTAAACATCTCAAGTAAGTTTCTAAGCAGGCATTCACTCTCTCGTTTGGCCATCTGTTTGAGGATGATATGCTGTGCTTAAGTTAAGACTAGTACCCAAATCCTTAAACAGATCCTGCCAAAAATTGCTGGTGAAGACCTTGTCCCTGTCAGACACAATGGATGTTGGCAAGCCATGTAATTTGAACACTTGAGATAGAAATGCCTGAGCAACTGAAGCTGTTGTGTATGGATGTTGAAGTGCCAAGAAATGTGCATATTTGGTTAGCCTGTCCACAATGACAAGGAAAACACTTTTATTGTTGCTGACAGGGTAAGCCTTCTATGAAGTCCATTGTAATATGTTGCCAAGGTTGATCAGGTACAGGGAGAGGTTGAAGCAGTCCTGCAGCATTAGTTGTGTCACTTTTGTTTCTCTGGAAAACATCACAATGAGAAATAAGAAACACAATGTCTTTGTGCATTCCCTTCCAATAAAAATGGCTTCTTTCTCTCACATAAGTGGCTTGAATGCTAGAATGTCCTCCAATGGCAGAATCATGTAGTGAAGCCAAAAGTGTTTGTATCACATTGCTGCATGTGCCAATGTATAGTTTGTGCTTGTACCTTAAAACACCCTCCTTATAAGTGAAATTTGGAACACTCAGAGGATTGAGGAGAAGTGCAGAAATAAGTTGATTTGCCTTAGGGTCATTAACATAGCTACTGGTAACCTCATGAACCCAATTTGGTGTAGACAAGGACAATTCATTACAAGCAGCAGCTTTTATGGGTCTTCTGGAGAGAGCATCAGCAACAACATTCTCAACTCCTTTCTTGTACTGAATGTCATAGTCAAAGCCTAAGAGTTTGATCAACTATTTTTGTTGGAAGGAGGTTGTAAGTTTCTGCTCCATAAAGTATTTGAGGCTTTGATGATCTGTCTTAATGGTGAACTTAGTCCCTTGTAAATACTGTCTCCATCTTTGAACAACCATAACTACAGCAATAAATTCTTTTTCATAAGTGGAGAGAGCTGAAGCCCTTTGACCCAATGGTTTACTATAATAAGCAATTGGTCTTCCCTCTTGTAGCAAAACTGCTCCAATGCAAGAATCACTAGCATCACTTTCAACCACAAATGGCTTGGTGAAGTCAGGCAGTGCAAAGACAGGTGTATTGCTAATGGCAGTCTCGAGGTTCTTAAAAGCAGTAGTAGCAGTAGAGCTCAAGTGAAATGCATTCTTCTTAAGAAGATCAGTGAGATGTTTGCTGATCGAGCTATAACCCTGCACAAATTTCTTGTAATAACCTATGAGGCCAAGAAATCCTCTAAGATCTTTAATAGTCAATGGAAGTGGCCAGTTTTTCATGCAGTCAATCTTGGAAGGATCAGCACTGACTCCTTTAGCTGTGATGATGTGGCCCAAATATTCAAGAGAGGATTGCCCAAAACTACATTTAGACAACTTAGCAAACAATTAGTGTTGTCTGAGTAAAGAGAAGACAATCTTGAGATGTTTTAGATGTTCATCCATGTTAGCACTGTATATGAGTATATCATCAAAGAAAACCAAGACAAACTTTCTCAAGAATGGTTTGAAAATATCATTCATTAAAGCTTGGAAAGTTGCAGGTGCATTTGTAAGGACAAATGACATTACTTTAAACTCATAATGACCCTGGTGAGTTCTAAATGCTGTCTTGAAAATGTCCAAGTCATGAATTCTTATTTGATGATAGCCATCCCTGAGATCTATCTTGTAAAAAACAGCATATCCACATAACTCATCTAACAGTTCCTCCACAACGGGGATTGGGAATTTATCCTTGATGGTAATGTTATTTAATTTCCTATAATCTACACAAAACCTCCAAGTGTTATCTTTTTTTTTACTAAAAGGATGGGAGATGCAAATGGGCTATGACTTGGTTGAATGATGCCATATTGGAGCATATCCTTCACAATGTGTTCTACTGCATCGTTCTGAATATAGGGGCACTTGTAGGCTCTGAGGTTAATAGGTGTTGAATTAGGTTGAACAGGAATTGTGTGATCTAAATTCCTCTGAGGTGGCAGCTCAGTAGGTTCATTAAAGATATCTTGAAACTCATTGAGTAAGGGAAGCAGTATGTCAGGAGTGGTGGTTGTAGAAGAAGAAGAAATAGAGAACAATGTTCCCACCAAGCCTTGAGAAGTAGTATAAAAAAAATTCTTAATAGCTGCACTACTCATTTGAAGTAAAGATGTCTGTGGAGAAATACCTTGTAAAGTGATTTTCTTATTGTGGTGGCTGAAGGACACACATAGCTTTGAAAAGTTAAACATTACATCACCTAAAGTCTTGAGCCAGTCTGCACCAAGGAAAATATCACATCCTCCAAGTGGTAAAGTTCTTAGATGCTCCACAACCTGATGGCCTTGCATGCTCCATTGCAGGTTTGAACAAATCCCAGTGATGACTGTTCTTTCTCCATTAGCCACAGTGACCATCATTGGTTTAGTTGGTTCAATGTTAAAGTTTAATGAAGTAGCTAAATCAGAATCAATAAAACTTGTTATGCTGCCAGTGTCAATGAGGATAGAAACTTTGTGTTTGTTGAGAAAAACATGAATTCTAATTGTTTCTCCAGTTGCATTCTCTGTGAGTGCATGAAGAGAGATCTCAACATCAGATTGTACTAGAGATTCTTTTGCTTCTTCATATATTTCTTCCTCTTCTTCAGTTTCTGGAGACTCAGTAGTGTCCATATGAAGCATGTAAACTTTTTGTTTCCCTTGATAGAAATGCCCTGGTTTATAAACAGCATCACAATTATAACACAACCATTGAGCTCTCCTTTTATCCATATCTTCCTGAGAAAGCCTCTTAATCACTGGAGGTGTAGGAAGAGGTTTTGAAGTAGGGGTGAAAAAAGTTTTAAGATTCATAGGTGAAGACTTTGGAGAAATAAGAATTGGTTTAGGAAAATTTGGTGTAGAGGAAGATGATCTACTGGAAGTGAATGAGCTACTGAAGGATTTAGAGAATGGTTTAGGTGTAAGTGCTATAATGGTTAATTTCTGCTCTTGAAGTCTTGCTAGTGAAAAAGCTTCAGCCAAAGTTTGTGGGTGAAACATAGAAACAGATTTACTAATTTCATCCTTTAAGCCACTCAAAAAACTCATAATAAAGTAGGATTCACTAAGAGATGGATTCATTTTGGTCATGAGTGCTGTGAGAGATTCAAACTCTTCATAGTAGTCATCAACTGTAGAAGTCTGCATTAGTTTGTTAAAACTACCAACAAAGTTCTCCTCAATATGATTTTCAAATATAGCACAGAGATGTATAGCTAAATCATGCCAAGTAATGCGAGGTCTATTAACTTGAAAGTTTAAAAACCATTTTTCAGCCTTACCCTCGAGGTAAACTGCAGCAATATCAACTTTCTTGTGTTCTTCTACATCATTCAACTGAAAGTAGCGCTCACTCTTTATAATCCATCTTTGCAGATTATGTCCATTAAACCTGGGAAAATCGAGCTATTGAACACGATGAGTATGAGAAAAATTGGGTTGATGTACATAAAAATTATCTTCAGTTTCATTCTGGTTCGAACCACTAGCTTCGTCAGTACGGGATTGATGAGGAATATGAAAGTTCTTACTGAACATTTTGATGAGATTGCGATTATTTTCCTGCAATTGGTTTGCAAGAGAATCAATCTTGGTATTGAAATCTGATGATAGATTATGGAAATCTGTTTGTAGTTTAGCTTGAGAAGCTTTGATTTGACCAACTTCTTCTTCAATATCTTTGAGAGTCATCGTAATTATTTTTATGGGTAGATCGGAACGGCTCTGATGCCAATTGTTGTGATTAAACAACAAATTAACAAACAGATCCATAAAAAATGGTGATAAACACCCCTTGAATCAAAGATTCAAGCAAAAAATATGTGTTGTGAAGCGCAGCCAACAAAGAACAAAGTTCATTAAATTTCAGATAGGCTAAAATGAGTTCTATTACTGCTTAAAAGGACCAATGATTAACCCTAACAACACGCAATAGATGGAGAGCATGTGTCCCACATCCAATGGCCAGTAACAGAATTGTTAACTACACCCAGATAAACACTAGTGGAATCCTAATGAGGTAGCCTTCACTGGTCACACTGTGACAAATTTATCACTGAGCTTCCTATCTAGCCGAGTAACCTTCATACTGCCGAGTCTTGTCCAGGCATAAGTCATAAGACTTGGACTTAGGCGTAGGCCGCTCCAATCCTATTACTATTTCCCTACTGCGCTTACCAACTTTGTGTAGCTTGATAGGAAGTATGAGCATCCCTTTGCTGGCATGCAACTAAGCCTCATCAAGTTTGCCCGCAATCATCTCTGGCATCGAGCTACCGAGCTTAAATGATATGAGGGGCCAACGTGCTGGACCGGCAATGCTACAACTCATTGCGGATTCCTACGTACCCTTCCCTACTCTAAAGAGATTAAGCACAGACTGTAGTTCATCCTTTAAGAGACAACAACTTAAACCAACTCGTTTGCAAGGTCGTGGCCTTGAAATAATGGTAATGGCCTGGTCCATATAGGACGTTCCATCAAGATGCACAATGATTATGCATCATCGGGTCCGCGGCGTGGCATAGTGATGCCTTCGCATCATATGCCCCATTGGAAACGTTACAGAGTTATAAATGAGACTTAGGCATCATTTATACTATTCCGGCTAAGCTATGAAGCTTACTTGGTGCATGGTCTGCATATGCACCTTCAACCAACTACCCCTCCCTATATATGTTAACTTGCAATTTCTACAAGTTAGAATAGGGGAGCAAATTGACATGCTTGCTTCACTATTCATGTACAATGATTGCGCGACACTCGCTTCTGCCATATTGTGCAATACTGGTTCCGACTATCGCACAATGATTGTGCGATATTCTCTCTGGCGTATTGCATAATGATTGTGAAATTTTCTCTCGGCCAGCCCTCTCTGGCCTGATGCACAATGATTGTGCAATATTGGCTCTGGGCCAATGTTCCTCTTAACGCAACAGAAGCTTTGGATGAAGCATCATCTCAGGCCATGGCGCATCTTTTAGCATGCGCCATGCTAAAAAATTGAGGTGTTACAATACGGGTATGAGGTGAGATAAACTAGGGAAGTTTTTGGAAAAACCCCTTTTCACCGATCCATTATCTCTCCAACTGTTGGAACCGTTACCACTATTTCAACTTTTCACATGGGGTGTTGCCACGCCACATATTGTCGTAGACCACCATACCAATAAACCATGAAGAATGCCCCCATGTGACGTATTTTGATATTTCTTAAGTGTTTTAGATGAGCTATGGATTTCATCTTATTTAGGTTAGATCATAACCGTTGATATTCCATATGCCTTACATGCATGTTGAATCGTATTTTGGCGTAGATGTTGTGAAACAACTTGGCCAAGGCCAACCATGATATCATAGCCCGCTCGTGCCCTGTTGAGGCGCAAGAAGGTGGCTTGGTGTGTTAGTGGCTAGTTAATATGTTATAATTTAGCATGGAACGATAATGGTGTAAAAATGGCATAACATGTCCGCACTTTATGCCACAGCTAAGATGGAGAGAAATATCTCATGCCATAATTTTTACGTCAGATATTAGAGTGCTAAATTATCGCATGGCCTTTGAATGGCTTATTCATGGTGATAAAATAGTAAGTGGTGTAGTGGCCTATAAGGGCGCTGCCATGGGCCATAGTTGCGTTATGATTGGCCTAATGAGCTAAGATCTACAAGATGGCTCCATAGCCATGGCCTTAGCTGCCATAACTAAAATTAAATCTAGTTGGAGCTATTAGCACGAGGTGGCATGGTGGCTTAATTCCATATTAGGGTTTTGTATGCCATGGCCTTTAATGGCGCGCTAGCTAGGAAAGTTGCAGTTTTGTAGCTCCTTAACGTGTTTTGCCTTGGCCACGGCGGATGGGATATGAATGGTGGGGCCACGACATAGTCATGAGCTTAATAACCTAAGACATGATCTATGAGAGTCGTGGTAGCATATTTTTGATCTAAAAAGTGGTGTATGGCATGTTGTGGGCCCATGGTGGCGCTTGCAAGCTGCGGCCTTAGAAGTGGCGCGCCATGCCCAAGGCCTCCACGCCAAAATTGTTGAATCCCATCTTAGCCATAGAATTTATAGCACATGAGCGACATTGTAGACGTTTATGGCCATCAATAGAGGTTGGGCCAATGCACGTTTGGCTATGGCTTTATATTGGCCGATTATGGCATATGAATGATGTGAATAGGCCATGACCGAGAATTAGGGATTGGCCTTAATTCGGCCAAGGCTATGAAAACATGATTCATGTTTCGACTAGGATAGACAAGTTGGATTAGGAATGGAGCTAACCTATCATGAGAGGAGCATGAGCCAAGATTAGATCCTTTTTAGGTCGTTGATTGGTCATGGCCTTGCGAGTTATAATGGCTACGCCATAGAGCTGGCCAAGATCCTAAATATCGCACTTTACACTATAGTTTTGGCTGCATCTGACCAAGGTTTAATAATAACGCGCGATATGCTATGGCCTTGGCTGCCAAGGCACGATAATGACGCGTAGTTTATGTCATGTCCTTGGCCGTGGCTGCCAAGACATGATAATGACGCACGGCTTATGCCATGGGGCGGTAATGACATACGGAATTATGCCATGGCCTTGGTCGTGGATGCCAAGGCGCGCGGCTTATGTCATGGCCTTGGCCGTGGCTTCCAAGGCGCGATAATGATGCGCGACTTATGCCATGGCCTTGGCCGTGGCTTCCAAGGTGCGATAATGGTGTGTGTTATGCTATGGTGCGGTGACGGCTATGACGCGGTAGTGGCTATGCCACAATTCTGGCCATAGCTTGCCAAGTTATGTTTAGCCATGCCATGGACTTAGCTGATTGTTTTGGGATGACTCCAACTAGGCCATTAGTTCATTCTTACTTTAGCCGAAGCACCATGAGTTGCAATAGCTACATTATGACCTTAGCCAAGGCTAGCTAAAGTATTATGGGATATGCAGCATATGCTATGGGCTTGGTTATGCTTGTCCAATGTGCCACAATCCTTATGATGTGATCATCATATGGCTATAATCTAGGATTTTAGTTTATGGCAATATGCCAAGCCTAGATTTAAAGTGCAATGCTATACCAGTGCAAATTTGAATACGATAGTGCCGCTATAGTATGTTCAAGAAACTCGACCGTGGGAGTTTTGCGACTTGAGACGATACTGATATGACTATGTATTAAACATAATACTCTCAATAGCATGTTATATTTTGTACAGGCAGAGACCATCTGAAGGGTAGTCGTCACCCGCATCAGTGCCAACCCGAGGACAATATTGTTATATACTAGCGGTCAATCCGTCTAGGAGCTATCCAATCAATATGATAAGAGTACCTGTAATACCCCGTGTTTTCAGCATGGCGCATGCTCATAGATGCACCATGGCCTGAGATGAAGCTTCATCCAAAGCTTCTATTGCGTTAAGAGGTCTAGGCCAATATGACACCAAAATGGCGCATTACGCAAGTCATTGGCCTAGTGCCAATGTTGGTTTACCGTGTGCAATAGGCCAGAGCAGGATGGCCTTGACAATGCACAGCCATCATGGCCTCACATCAGGTTGGCAGTGCACATCCATCATGGATGAACATCGGGTTGGCAGTGCACAGCCATCATAGATGCACATCGGGTTGGCAATGCACAGCCATCATGGTTGGACATCGGGTTGGCAGTGGACAACTATGACCAGTCCTGCAAGTGAGCATAATGATTGTGCGTCACAGAGTTGCAGAACAAGTCAGTATGCAGCCATAGCGGCCTAATGCAAAGCCATAATAGCGTATTGCAAAGCCATAATGGCGATATACTGTATAGACCGTCAAGCACTAAGATAGTGGCACCCTGCAAGGCCAGTGAAGCGCAAAGGTAGTGCTACATTGTAAAGACATTTTGCAAAGTAATGAAGCTTATTGGTCGACACAATGAAGCTTCATTGAGGGAAAGGCAAGACGAGGCCAAAGTGACAGATGCAACATGCGATGTTGGTATTAAGGCATATCCGTGGAATTGAGTTGGCCCAAACTCAAGGATGATGCAAGAAGGTAGAATAAACCAAGAGTTGGTCTATGGCATTATTTCAAGGCTGGCCAAAGCTTGGACAGTGCAAACAATCTAGTAATGCAAGAGTGGCATTGCTATTGTCAAGCGAATTGGTTAGGTGTAGCATATATATGACGCATGAGTAACTAGAGTGAGATTAAGGAGCTGGCCCCGATGATTGAATCACAAGGATTGTCCATGCATTATCTTAGAGTGATAAGCATGCAGGGCCAAGAGGGTTGAGCATTGGAGCGAGGCAGAATTCAGTAAAGCACAACAGTTGTGCAATCCAGCTCAAGTGACGGTTACGAGTTGGTTAAGGGCTTCACAAGCATGCCAATGACGCGTGATGAAGTAGAACAGTTATAAAGGAGTTTATAAGCGTGGGAGACGGTTCCTAACATTAATAGAATGGGTGTTGGATGATTGGCGCGAGTTGGAAGAGAACTGGCCAGTTAGTCAAGTTATTGGCGGTTACAGAACTGCTCCATGGGACAGATAGATGTCCCATGCGTGTGCAACGGTTGTGCACGGTTTTTCCAAGTAAATTTTATGTATAAATAGTCCTAAGGCATGGAAAATTCGGCAGGCTTACATAGGAGAGTGTGAGACTCAAAACAGGAGAGTTTTTGTAAGGCTAAGGCTTGGTTCAAGGTGAACAAGTCTGTGTAAGTCCCTAAGTGGACAAGTTTTGTATTTCTTCCCTTTGATGCAATAAAATAATTTGATTATGTCATGTTTTAAGTGTTCTTGGTTGGCTGATTGTTGTTGACAAAGTATGGCAATGTTTGAATGCATTATGGGGTGCATTTGAGAAGTTTAAGCGAAGAGAAAGAAGGTTAAAGACTTCCGCTAAAGAACTGTTGAGTTGGTTGTTTGCATTGGTGCAAACTTATAAGGCTGAAGTGCAGGTGGGTGAATCTTTATTCACAGAACCGCTGTGCTACCGGGTTACACTTTCGCAGAAAATTATCTGGGGAGTTTTAAGGTGTGACAACAACCATCATGGCTGTACATGGGAGTGGGCATTGGAAATGAACGACCATCACGGCCTTTGGACTTAATGAAGTCATTTTGGTCCCCTAATCTAAGTTATAAAAATGTCTTTAAAACATATATAGGGAGGGGTAGTTGGTTGAAGGTGCATATGCGGACCATGCACCAAGTAAGCTTTATAGCTTAGCCAAAAGAGTATAAATGACGCCTAAGCCTCATTTATAATTGCTTAGCTTGCAAATGGAGCGTATTAAGCATGGGCATCACTATGCCATGCCGCATACCAAGTATTCATCACTTGGATGCATTTTGATGAAACAACCTATACGGACTAGGCCATTACCATTATTGCTTGGCCACGACCTAGCAAACGAGTTGGATTAAGTTGCTTGTCCCTTCGACGATGAACTACGATCAGAGCTTAATCCCTTTAGAGTAGGGAAGGGTACGTAGGCAGCCGCAATGATTTGCAGCATTGCCGGTCCAACACGTTGGCCCCTCATATCGTCTAAGCTCGGTAGCTTGATGCAAGAGATGATTGCGGCAAGGCTTGATGAGGCTTAGTTGCATCCCAACAAAGGGATGCTCATACTTCCTATCAAGCTACACAGAGTTGGTAAGAGAAGCCAGTGATGCATGCAATATGCATTGGCCTTGGCTTTATGGTCTTATACCCTTTTGCGGACAAGGGTAAGATTGGAACAGTGTGAAAGCTAAATTATCTGCATCATGTTTACGGATCATGCTTTCAAGGGAAAATGGACATGCATTTTCCTAGATTTAAGGACCGGACTGTAGCTTCATCATGGCGCATCGAGGAAGTAATGCCCTGCGCTCCCAGGCACGCCAGGCGTAATTTTCTGGTCCGTCACAGTTGGTATCAGAGCAAGTTCTGAGATAACTCTAGGGACTGTGCAAAGTGGACTCGTCAAACGAGTATTGTTTCCTTCTAAAGGAAATAAAGTTGGAGAGTAGGCCAACTTTTGCGCGGATGTTGGCAATTGGCCAACTATTATCTTTGTTGGTAACTGGCCGACTATTATTTCTTTTGCAATTGGCCATATTTGGTGTTGGAAATTGGTCGACTGTAATTTCTTTTAGCAATTGGTCATGTTTAGTGTTGGCAATTGGCCGATTGTTATTTCTTTTGGCTATTAGCCATATTTGGCGTTGGCAATTGGCCGACTAATATTTGTTTTGGAACCTGGCCATTTCTGACATTGGCAACTAGCCGACTTTTACTTTAGGGATTCCTGAGTGGTGGTATGGGACGCCTCTTAGGATACCTGGATGAGATATCATTTGGCTACTGGCCAACTCGATATTCTCAGTAACTTTATGGGCACTTTTGGATCCCTGGACAGGCGGTATGGGACGTTTGCTCAAAAGGTCTAAATTGAAGTTCACGACGACTTAAAGAAACTTTGCGTGATTTCTGAGCATCTGGTATGTGACTTTTGTTCAGGATTCAAAACCGAAGAGCTTGTCCACAATAGTTTTTGTTTTGAATTTCGGGGAAGAAATTCTTTAAAGGGGTGAATATTGTAACACCCCATGTTTTCAGCATGGCGCATGCTCAGAGATGTGTCATGGCCTGAGATGAAGCTTCATCCAAAGCTTCTGTTGCGTTAAGAGGCCTAGGCACTTACGTCGCCAAAATGGCGCATTACGCAAGTCATTGGCCTAGTTCCAATGTTGCTTTACCGTGTGCAATAGGCCAGAGCAGGCTGGCCTTGAAAATGCACAGCCATCATGGCTGCACATCAGGTTGGCAGTGCACAACCATCATGGCTGCACATCGGGTTGGCAGTGCACAGCCATCATGGTTGGACATCGGGTTGGCAGTGGACAGCCATCATGGATGGACGTGGGAGTGGGCATTGGAAATAAACGGCCATCACGTCCTTTGGACTTGGTGAAGTCATTTTGCTCCCCTAATCTAAGTTGTAAAAATGTCTTTAAAACATATATAGGGAGGGGTAGTTGGTTGAAGGTGCATATGCGGACCATGCACCAAGTAAGCTTTATAGCTTAGCCAAAAGAGTATAAATGACGCCTAAGCCTCATTTATAATTGCGTAGCTTTCCAATGGAGCGTATTAAGCACGGGAATCACTATTCCATGCCGCAGACCAAGTATTCATCACTTGGATGCATTTTGATAAATTAGCCTATACGGACTAGGCCATTACCGTGGCCAAGCAAACGAGTTAAATTAAGTTGCTTGTCCCTTCGGTGATGAACTACGGTCTGAGCTTGATCCCTTTAGAGTAGAGAAGGGTACGTAGGCATCCGCAATGAGTTGCAGCATTACCGGTCCAGCACGTCGGCCCCTCATATCGTCTAAGCTCGGTAGCTCGATGCAAGAGATGATTGCGGCCAAGCTTGATGAGGCTTAGTTGCATGCCAACAAAGGGATGCTCATACTTCATATCAAGCTACACAGAGTTGGTAAGAGAATCCAATGATGCATGCAGTATGCATTGGCCTTGTCCTTATGGTCTTATACCCTTTTGCGGACAAGGGTAAGATTGGAACGGTGTAAGAGCTAAATTAGATGCATCATGCTTACGGAGCATTCTTGCAAGGGCAAATGGATGTGCATTTGCCTAGATTTAAGGCCCGGAGTGTAGCTTCATCATGGCGCATCGGGGAAGTTATGGCCTGCGCGCCCAGGCACGCCAGGCGTAATTTTCCGGTCTATCACAGTACCAGTAATGAAATACCCCACTCATATATATATGTATATTATGTGAGGGTTAAACTGGAGGTCGGATATGCATTACTGAATCTCGTGCGAAATACAAGTTGTAGATACAAATCCTTAATCCTGATGCTGGGCCAGGGATACATTACACCTCGACTAGGGCATGGCAATTTTACAATTTATGTCCTTATAAAAGACTCACCATCAACATTAGTCCCCTGGTTAGCACGGAACAAATAACGTCTTTCGTGGTAAGCACTAGATGGTAACAACGACGCTAAGAAAAATCAAAATTCATAAGTGGATGGATAGTTACTTATCTATATTGCTGTGATATCCAACCGTCCAGGAATATTGGAGGCAAGGCGTGAGAATGGCCGAGTAGCGCGTTCACATCCGTCAGCTCGGGTAGTTATCGCCATTAAAATTGAGGAGATCGGACTTTGTACATCCATAGAAGAAGTCATATAGATCCACGGGCTTTGGCTGGCCATAAGGGCCCCGGGAGGGAGTCCATTTTTATTTATTTACCACATATGTGAGTTATAGAGTTCCCATTCACTCCTCATCTCCCTTTCCGTTGTGGCAGAGTCTCTGTTAATCTTTAACTGCTCGAGCTCTTCTATTACCATACGCCCGTGCCACCAAGTAGGTTTTCTCGATGATTTGATTTTCTTTAATGGTGATCGACATTTTCAGGATGATGCAAACCCATAGGAGGATGAGGTCTCTTCTGAGGTCAACTTTACTGAATCCTGTATGGTAACCCTAGTTTGTGCACCGTTCGTTCCAGGAGGCGTAGAGTCTGCATACGATATCGATTTATGACGTTCGACCCCAACTTTCGAAGTTAACAGATAAGGATATCACATGTAAAAGGAATCACCTGATTCAGATTTTGTATGGCCGGTCATCCATCCTGGACATTCGTAGTTCGTAATTCCGTGTATTTATTGAAACTCCATGAACTCTAGTAAAAGAGTTATATCTCTTAGCCCGTGTATCTGTTTTATACGCCCTTTCGGTATGCCATGTCGTAGCAGAGACATAGATAAATACTTCTTAGGAAGGATGCGTCATCCCATTCATCACCGATGATTGCTGGTTTCTGAACTTCTGAGAGCATCTTGTAAGCTATATGGCCGAGATTAGTACTGTGACTATATGTACTTGTCTATTTCAGGCTCGCTTGTAGATTGGGGAAATCGATGGCGTCTCCTTGAGAATCCTTAATTCAGCTGCTCCTTCATAATCAACTAGTGCGATTGAAGTGAGTAGTATCTCTTTCTGTTGTTTCCTCCTACTGATTGTTATAATGGTATGCTTGGAATGCCCATATGGACAAAGACCTCTGGAGGCGTTAGGTGAGAAGTACATGAGATGAGAGTCATTCCGTTGCCTACGTGCTGTTATCATCATCATGTCTTCAAAGGCTATGTTTCAAGCTGCGTCTTTGAGTTATCTTCTGAATCTTTGATCATTGTAGGGAACGGGATGTCATAAGCAGTCCCCAGTCATACTTCTGTTTGGTTGCTAGAGATGTATTTCCGAGTCAGCTTGGGAATGCATTGCGGCCGTGTCAGGAGTTGTATACATGTACTAGATCCGATGATGTGGTCGAGATATGTGAAGATATCTCTGTGGAATACTTTTGGAAGTAAATGATCAAGATTGTGACTCACTGATTGTCTATCTCCCTTTGGATCGAGAGATTTTCGACAGTGAGCGGATCTTATGGAAATCTTCAATACCCAAGTATGATTTACATAATTCTTCGATTCTGGTTACCGAAGATGATTCTCCATGTGGTTCGGTTAGGGAGAACACCAATGCGATAAAAACTGCATCTGCTTACTACTCCGAGAACTAAGGCTTGTAATTGAAGCTCTTGCATAGGAGAAAATAGAATATGCTGATGGCACTGAACAGTTTTTCAGAAAAAATTTTCCTTAGTAGATCTTCTCTTGGAAATTTATGCATCTCTGAGATATCCAAATTTTATGGTTTTACTTATTGGGATGGTAGGTAAATTTTCTTTTGACATGGAATTGGAAAGGATTGGATTTTGGTATCTCGGATTTACGATACGTTTCTAGAATAATTGGGTTACTGATTTTCTTATTTCCATCCGGGGCGACTCCTACCCACTTAGTAAAATACTGAAAAAGATCAGATTCCATTCACATCATCGAGTCAAAGTGGGATTGATAGCTAGGTCAAGTCCTCAAGTCTTAAAAAGTCGTAGGATATCTGGTTGCGATGATATATGTGGAGTATGTCTTACTTGTGGTTGCGATCTAAGAGTGCATAACCTCATCATTTCTTCCAGCGTTGGTTCTATATCTGGATCAGCTTCTTTCGGAGGTGAGCAGGTGATAGGGCCCTTCGAATCATCAGTATTATCGGATGGGCTCCTCAATGGTGATTTTTGCAGCGGAGATGCATCGAACTTGTCTTTGCTGGTATGAATCCATGGGCGGACGAGAATCATATCATAGCCAATATTCTCCCTGATAATATGGAATACAACATTTGACTCGATATCGCCTATTTTTACTTCAAGGGTGATGTGGCCATAGGCATTTATGGATCTTCCTTCGGGATCTCTAATCACGGCGGGTGCATGTACAGCTTCGTGTATGGATATTTCTGCTGCTCGTAAAGCTTTGATAGTGATGAAATTGGCATCCGATCTGACATCAATAAGTATTTTCTCAAATCCGACTTGTCTGATATATGCGATTGTAAGAAGTTCCTAGTCGGGCTTCTTGTTATTCTTGTCGATCCTGACTTTAGAAGAAGGCTTGTATGGAGTTTTGTCTTTTTCGGCAAGGAATAGGTGCTTACCAGAGATGACTTGGTTGACAGCTGTGAAAATATACTTACGCTGGATTTTCGAGAGGTAAAGAATTTCACACATGCGATCCATCAAAGTATGAAATGTTTGATTGATGGATTCTCCAGAAATATTAAAATTTATGACAAGGAGTGGGATTGTGACGGACCGAAAAATTACGCCTGGCACGCCTGGGCGCACATGCCATAACTTCCCCGGTACGCCATGATGAAAGCTACAGTCTGGGCCTTAGAGATAGGAAAATGCACGTCCATTCTCCCTTGCAAGCATGCTCGTGGAGCATGATGAAGCTAACTTAGCTTCCACACCGTTCCAAACTCACCCTTGTCTTCTAAAGGGTATAAGTCCATAGGGCCAAGGCCAATGCATCTTGCATGCATCATTGGCTTTGCCTCAACGTAGGATATTCATCACTGAATTTCCTATCTAGCTGAGCAACCGTCAAACTACTTAGGCATAGGCCGCTCTAGGCCTTTTGCAAATTCCCTACCTTACCACGCTTACCAACTTCGTATAGCTTGATAGGAAGTGTGAGCATCCACTTGCTGGCATGCAACTAAGCCTCATCAAGCTTGGCTGCAATAATCTCTTGCATCGAGCTACCGAGCCAGATGATATGAGCGACAAAGTGCTGGACTGGCAATGCTGCAACTCATTGTGGATGCCTACGTACCCTTCCCTACTGTAAAGGGATCAAGCAAACACCGTAGTTCATCCACGAAGGGACAGAAGCTTAAGCCAACTCGTTTGCGAGGACTTGGACAAGCAATAATGGTAATGGCCTAGTCCGTGTAGGCCGTTTCGTCAAAATACATCTAAGTGACGAATACTTGGTCTGCGGCATGGAAAAGTGATGCCCATGCTTAATACGCTCTATTGGCAAGGCTACGCAGCTATAAATGAGGCTTAGGCATCACTTATACTTTTCCGGTTAAGCTATGAAGCTTACTTGGTGCATATTCCGCATATGCACCTTCAGCCAACCTCCGCGCAAAAGTTGGCCTTCTCCTTTTAGAAGGAAACAATACTCGTTTGACGAGTCCACTCCGCACAAGTCCCTAGAGTTTTCTCGGAACTTGCTCTGATACCAACTGTGATGGACCGAAAATTACGCCTGGCATGCCTGGGCGCGCAGGCCATAACTTCCCCGGTACGCCATGATGAAAGCTACAGTCCGAGCCTTAGAGCTAGGCAAATGCACGTCCATTCGCCCTTGCAAGCATGCTCGTGGAGCATGATGCAGCTAACTTAGCTTCCACACCGTTCCAAACTCACCCTTGTCTACTAAATGGTATAAGGCCATAGGGCCAAGGCCAATGCATCTTGCATGCAACACTGGTTTTGCCTCAACGTAGGATATTCATCACTGAATTTCCTATCTAGCTGAGCAACCATCAAACTACTTAGGCATAGGCCGCTCTAAGCCTTTTGCCAATTCCCTACCTTACCACGCTTACCAACTTCGTATAGCTTGATAGGAAGTGTGAGCATCCACTTGCTGGCATGCAACTAATCCTCATCAAGCTTGGCCACAATTATCTCTTGCATCGAGCTACCGATCCAGATGATATGAGAGGCCAACGTGCCGCAATCATCTCTAAAATAGATGATATGAGCGACAAAGTGCTGGACCGGCAATGCTGCAACTCATTGCAGCTGCCTACGTACCCTTCCCTACTCTAAAGGGATCAAGCACAGACCGTAGTTCATTATCAAAGGGATAAGCAACTTAAGCCAACTCAATTGCAAGGATGTGGCCAAGCAATAATGGTAATGGCCTAGTCCGTATAAGCCGTTCCATCAAAATGCATCCAAGTGATGAATACTTGGTCTGCGGCATGGCATAGTGATGCCCATGCTTAATACGCACCATTGGCAAAGTTACGCAACTATAAATGAGTCTTAGGCATCACTTATACTCTTCCGGCTAAGCTATGAAGCTTACTTGGTGCATAGTCCGCATATGCACCTTCAACCAACTACCTCTCCCTATATATGTTAATTTTACATTTTTATAACTTAAATTGGGGGACCAAAAATCATTCATCAACTCCCACTTTTACTATTCATGACCATTGCCATATATTTCTGAATAACCGGCCAAGATGGCTGTTCACTGCCACTGCCAACCCGATGTTCAGCCATGTTGGCTGAACATTGTCAACGCATTGACCAAGGGCCAATATTCATTTTCCTATGAAACGGAAGCTTTGGATGAAGCTTCATCTCAGGCCATGGCGCATCTTTTAGCACGCGCCATGCAAAAAACACGGGGTGTTACAATATTCACCCCTTTAAAGAATTTCGTCCCCGAAATTCAAAACAAAAAACTATTGTGGACAATTTCTTCGATTTGGATTCCTGAACAAAAGTCCCATACCATATGCTCAGAAATCACGCTTCTTCAGTTCGTTATGGAACATCAATTAGGATTTTCTGAGCAAACGTCTCATACCGCATTCTCATGAATCCAAAAAGAATCCACAACGTTTCCAAGAATATCGAGTTGGTCAGTTGCCAACCGATATCTCAAACAAGTATTCCGAAGGGCGTCCCATACCACCACTGAGGAATCCCTAAAGTAATAGTCGGCCAGTTGCCAACGTCAGAAATGGCCAATTGCCGAAGATAATAGTCGGCCAATTGCAAAGGTTAAAGGATGGCCGGTTGCCAACCTTCCATCGGCCAGTTGCCGATTACAAATTGGCCAGTTGCCAATGTTAAAGGATGGCCAGTTGCCAACCCACTATCGGCCAGTTGCCGATGATAAAGATGGCCAGTTGCCAACATCCGCGCAAAAGTTGGTCTACTCTCCAAATTATTTCCTTTTAGAAGGAAACAATACTCGTTTGACGAGTCCACTCCGCACAAGTCCCTAGAGTTTTCTCGGAACTTTCTCTGATACCAACTGTGACGAACCGAAAAATTACGCCCGACACGCCTGGGAGCGCAGGCCATAACTTCCCCGGTACGCCATGATGAAAGCTACAATACGGGCCTTAGAGCTAGGCAAATGCACGTTCATTCGCCCTTGCAAGCATGCTCGTGGAGAATGATGCATCTAACTTAGCTTCCACACCGTTCCAAACTCACCCTTGTCTGCTAAAGGGTATAAGGCCATAGGGCCAAGGCCAATACATCTTGCATACATCACTGGCTTTGCATCAACGTAGGATATTCATCACTGAGTTTCCTATCTAGCTTAGAAACCGTCAAACTACTTAGGCATAGGCCGCTCTAAGCCTTTTTCCAATTCCCTACCTTACCACGCTTACCAACTTCGTATAGATTGATAGGAAGTGTGAGCATACACTTGCTGGCATGCAACTAAGCCTCATCAAGCTTGGCCGCAATCATCTCTTGCATCGAGCTACCAAGCCTTATGATATGAGAGGCCAAAGTGCTGCAATCATCTCTCAAATAGATGATATGAGCGACAAAGTGCTGGACTGGCAATGCTGCAACTCATTGCAGCTGCCTATGTACCCTTCCCTACTCTAAAGGGATCAAGCACAAACCCTAGTTCATCATCAAAGGGACAAGCAACTTAAGCCAACTCAATTGCAAGGCTGTGGCCAAGCAATAATGGTAATGGCCTAGTCCGTATAGGACGTTCCGTCAAAATTCATCCAAGTGATGAATACTTGGTCTGCGGCATGGCATAGTGATGCCCATGCTTAATACGCTCCAATGGCAAAGCTACGCAACTATAAATGAGGCTTAGGCATCACTTATACTCTTCCGGCTAAGCTATGAAGCTTACTTGGTGCATAGTCCGCATATGCACCTTCAACCAACTACCCCTCCCTATATATGTTAATTTGATATTTTTACAACTTAAATTGGGGGACCAAAAATCATTCATCAACTCCCACTTTTACTATTCATGGCCGTTGCCATATATTTCTGAATAACCGGCCAAGATGGCTGTTCACTGCCACTGCAAACCCGATGTTCAGCCATGTTGGCTATCCACTGCCAACCCGATGTTCAGCCATGTTGGCTGAACATTGTCAACGCATTGGCCAAGGGCCAATGTTCCTTTTCCTACGCAACGGAAGCTTTGGATGAAGCTTCATCTTAGGCCATGGCGCATCTTTTAGCATGCATTATGCTAAAAACACGGGGTGTTACAGGGATCTCCGTGAATGCCTTCAGTCCCCAGGTTTAATTCTCTTGAATCTATCTTTTCCTTAAAGACGTGTTTCAAACCATTACATTCGTTAGTGGGATGGTCAATGAACCTGTGGAAGCGACAATATTCCGGACTTAATATGTCCAGTTTAGTAGGTTGGCGTCGAATGGGAGGTAACTTGATATCTCCATCTTATATCCAAACATCTAGTAACTCGAGAACCTCTTCCAAAGGGAATGGAAAGTCTAGGAATATTTGATCTGTCTTTGCTTGTTGTTGTGGTTGTGGAGTTTTAAGCATCCCCTGACATTGAACATTGATTTTTTGAGGGGTATCTTTTCTCTTGACACCTTTGTCGATGACGGTACCTGAGTATTGAACGCCGATCAGTCGTTTATTTCCATGGTTATCCCCACGCATTTCTTTCATGATAGACCTTGTTATTTTCAACACGGTTGGAGTATTTTCCACGGACTGCTAGAAGAGAGTCTGAAAATAAATAAAAATCGACAAAGGTTTATTGACCGTCATTTTGATCTCGTCGTAAGGAGGCTGGCTGTATTGTGGTAGATTCGTCGCGTCTTCTTCTTATCATGAGAGGGTTGTTCCAAATATTCACGAGCAAAGCTGGGTCGATTGTTCCTTTCTTGTTCTCGTTCATCATGGATATATACTTCGTCTTTATCGTTACGGTCGGAGACATGGAGTCTAGAAGAAGAATCGATATCATCGGCATTAACGCAGATATCAGTAGTATTTCCCCTACGACGAATGTTCGTTGACTCCCTCGAAAAATAATCTGTGAGAATTCTTAAAATAAAAATTATATCACTCAGGATCTTGAAAATATCGGCTTGATTTATGATGATATAATTTAGGATTTCCATGAGGTCAGCTACTGTGGTTGGGCTTTGAGCATCCATAGATACTAACGCGAGTAGGACGAATTCTTCTTTTCCTTGATCTGCGGGAGCTTTCACAAGTCTTCGCGGATGAGGAAATTTGGTAGCTGAGTATTTTCTGGTACGGTAAATAAAATCCCTTCATCTCCTCGATAGCCATCCTTTGATGTGTCAGCTCCAGCAGTAGATTTATAAGCGTTCCGGGTTTGCTCTGTCTGATATTGACACCGATCTGGAGTCAATTGCATCATTAGAGTTTTGAGACATGAAAGAATTTATATTTGGGTAATAGCCACGTTTGCTTGTCTTTTGGATAGATCTTCCTGCCTCCGCATCAAATCAGCTACGCTCGGAAGCGCTCTTTCCTTTCTGCGCCTTCGATATATATGACATCTTCAACAGCAGTAGTGGTAGCATGAGTAGCGTTATTTGCAGCGATGGTGTTCTGAAGAGTATTTTCAAAATCCCCACCGTGGATGTTACTGGAACTAGGATTGATTCTCGCACCTGCTATCAAATTTACCATGTTTTCAGGTGGCCGAAAAATTGATTTTAAGATGGTTGAAGAATCTGATCCGTGATCGAGAGGTTGATCTCCACCTGGGGTCGCCAATTTTCAGTACCTAAAAATTATTTCTAGGAAAAACAAATGCACCGCTGTGGTACTTTCTTTTTAGGTTCGAAAATCAAAATCGAACAGGACAAGCCTAAACTACGATAGTAGCCGTTCCGTCCTGCTTCGTTCACGGGGAGAAGAAGATGGGTTGATCCTAGGGAGGGAAGCAAAAAAGTTTTGAGAAAATGGCAATGGTATTGAATTGTATGTTTTGGGTATTGAAAACTATGAAGAAGAATAAAGATTTTGGGTATCAAAGCTTGTTCTATTTTTTTTAATAGGCTAAGTGGCTTATTTATAGTAATTTGGAATACACACTGCCTTTCTCGAAAGTAGTGAAAGTCGTGAGGTTATTGAGAGATAGAGAATATGTGTATGAGGTGAGATAAACTAGGTAAGTTTCTGGAAAACCCCATTTCACCGATTCATTATCTCTCCAACTGCTGTAACTGTCACCACTACTTCAACTTTTCACATGGAGTATTACCATGCCGTATCTTGCCGTAGACCACCAGACCAATACCCCATGAAGAATCCTCCATGTGAGGTATTTTGATATTTCTTAGGTGTTTTAGATGATCTATGAATCTCATCTTATTTAGGCTAGATCATAGCCGTTGATATGCCATATGCCTTACAGGCATGTTAAATTGTATTTTTGCATAGTTGTTGTGGAAAAACTTGGCCAAGGCCAACCCTAATATCATAGCGCGCTCGTTCCCCATTGAGGTGCAAGAGGATGGCTTGACGTGTTAGTGGCTAGTTAAGATGCTATAATTTAATATTGGCGTAAAAGTGGCATATCATGTCCGCTCTTTATGCAACTTCTAAGATAGAGAGAAATATCTCAGGCCATAATCTTTACGTGAGATATTGGATTGCTAAATTATCGCATGGCCATTGAATGGCTTACTTATGGTGATAAAATAACAAGTGGAATAGTGGCCTACAAGGGCGCTGCCATGGCCCACAATGGCGTTATGATTGGCCTAATGAGCTGAGATCTAAAATATGGCTCAATAGCCTTGGCCTTAACTTCCACAACTAAAATTAGATCTATCTGGAGCTATTGGCATGAGGTGGCATAGTAGCTTCATTCCATATCAGGGTTTGGTGTGCCATGGCCTTTAATGGCGCACTGGCTAGGCAAGTTGCGGTTTTGTAGCTCCTTAACGTGTTTTTCCTTGGTCACGGTGGATGGGAGAGGAATGATGGGGCCATGACATATCCATGAGCTTAATAAGCTAAGACATGATCTATGGGAGTCATGGTAGCATATTTTTGATCTAAAGAGTGGCGTGTAGCATGTTGTGGGCTCATGGTGGCGCCGGTAAGCTGCGGTCTTAGAAGTGGTGCGCCATTCCCAAGGCATCCACGCCAAAATTATAGGATCTCATCTTATCCATAGACTTTTATAGCATATGCGCGACATTATAGCACGTCTATGGTCATTAATAGAGGTTGGGCCAATGCGCGTTTGGCTATGGCTCAATATTGGCCGATTATGACATAGGAATGATGTGAATATGCCATGACCGAGAATTAGGGTTTGGCCTTAATTCGGCCAAGACTATTAAAATTGGATTCTTGTTTCGACTAGGATAGCCAAGTTGGATTAGGAATGGAGCTAAGCTATCATGAGAGGAGCATGAGCCAAGATTAGATTATTTTCAGGCTATTGATGGGCCATTGCCTTGCGAGTTATAATGGTTTTTCCACGGAGCTGGCCAAGATCCTAAAATATCGCACTTTACACTATGGCCTTGGCAGTGATTGTCCAAGGTTCAATAATAATGACGCGCGCTATACTATGGCCTTGGCTGTGACTGCCAAGGCGCGATAATGGCGTGCGGATTATGCCATGGCCTTGGCTGCCAAGGCGGGCAGCCACGATAAGGGCATACGGCTTATGACAAGGCCTTGACTGCCAAGGCGCGATAATGGCGCGTGGCTTATGCCATGGCCTTGGACGTGGCTGCCAAGGAGTGATAATGATGCACGGCTTATGCCATGGCCTTGGACGTGGCTTTCAAGGCGCAAAAATGGCGAGCGCTATGTTATGACGCGGTGGAGGCTATGGCACGGTAGTGTCTATGCCATAATTCTGACCATAGCTTGCCAAGTTATGTTTAGCCATGCCATGGACTTAGACGATTGTTTTGGGATGACTCCAACTAGGATATTAGTTCAATCTTACTTTGGCCTAAGCACTATGAGCTGCATTAGCTGCATTATGACCTTACCCATGGCTAACTAAAGTATTATGGGATATAAAGCATATGCTATGGGCTTGGTTATGCTTAGCCAATGTGCCAAAATCCTTATGATGTGATCATCATATGGCTATAATCTAGGATTTTAGTTTATGGCAATATGCCAGGCCTAGATTTGAAGTACAATGATATTCCAGTAAAAATTTAAATACGATAGTGCCGCTATAGTATGTTAGGGAACTCGGCCGTGGGAGTTTGCGACTTAAGACGATACTGATATGACTATGTATTAAACTTAATACTCTCAGTAGCATGTTATATTTTGTACAGGCAGAGACCATCTGAAGGGTAGACATCACCAGCATCAGTGGAAACCCGAGGACAATATTGCTCTATACTAGCGGTCAATCCATCTAGGAGCTGTCCAATCAATATGATAGAGTACCAGTAATGAAATACCTCATTCATATATATATATATATATATGTGTGTGTATGTATGTATATTATGCGACGGTTAAACCGGAGGTCGGATATGCATTACTGAATATCTTGCGGAATACAAGTTATAGATACAAATCCTTAATCCTGATGTTGGGTCAAGGATACATTACACTTCTGCAATCATGGCAGAGCAATTTTACAATTTATGTCCTTATAAAAAACTCACCATCAACAGAATCCAATCAAAAAAATCTTCTTGTCTTCAAATCTTCAATTGTACCTTCACAAAAATTTGATTCCACTTATGATCGATTACACATAAAACGGAGTCTGTTAATAATGGATTATCATAAGTTGTCTTCAGATAAAAAAACAGTTCTGAAGATCTTGTTGACACCTTGATCTAGTTTGAGTGGCCTTATTTCAGAAGAGAAGGATCTTAAGAATAATCAAACTAGGTGCAATCAAAGTGTCGACAACCGTTAGTCAGTCAAATAAATAATCGAAAACTAAATAACAATGCTTTTGTCTAGTTCCCACCAACGGTACTTGGTAGAGATTCTTGATCCCAAAGAAGTCTTTAAATGAGCGGACGTAAGAAATTTCGCCTAATTAGGGTACTTTCCTTTCCGGTATAGTATTACAAGTAATACTAATAGTCGGCTCTGCCGGAAATAATGAAGTTCACCTAGCTAAGGATAGTTTGTAAGAAAAAAAAACTTCTATGTATTTATAGACCAAGGTTGTTTGGATAATAAGGAAATTCCTAAAACGAAAGATTCTCAATATATGCAATAAATACCTAATTTCGGTTTTCATATTTCCAACTAATATCTAACTTGTAATTCTGAAATATCTCTTTAGAAAATATCTAATATTAGTTTAGCACTTAACTAATATAATTCGAAAATCTTAATTAATTTATTCTCAATATTTCGGTTCAGGATCACCTTGAGTATTAAGGATATCTTTGAATAATCAATAATAAGAATGATGTACATGTTCAAATTATGTCGACATCTACAACTTTCATATTTAGAAAACCCTAGTTCCAAAGTCACGCAAAACTGTAAAGTGATATGTGAATGTTGACAATCGGTTTTCCTCTTGGGACCGGTTCTACCATGAATCCCACTATAGGTTAGGATCGGTTCTACCATGACTCCCAACAAAAGCTAGGATCGGTTCTACGAAGTCTCCTAATATAGGTAGGCATCGGTTCTACCATGATTCCCAAAAAAAAACTAGGATTGGTTCTACCAAGACTCCCAATATAGGTAGGGATCGGTTCTACCATGATTCCCAACAAAACCTAGGATCGGTTCTACCAAGTATCCCAAGATAGGTAGGGATCAGTTCTACCTTGACTCTCAACATAAGTTAAGATCGGTTCTACCTGAATTCCCACTTTAGGTTCGAATTGGTCATCAAAATACGAAGCAAGTTCGTATATGTACTTCCTTTAAACATAGTTTCCTAGGATGAAACCACACCAATATCCAATACACAATCAAGTAACAAGTTACATAGACTATGTCGATGTCGCATTTACGAAGTTCGAAAGATAAATGTTATACGTTGTAATTCAATATACTTCTTTGGCACTTTTATCATACTTTCAGTAAGTTCTGAAAACTCTCTTTAAACAATTTGAAAACATTCCCAATCGCCATAGGTAACAAATATCATTGCTTGGACAATTTCCAAATGATCGACTTGAACCAAAAATAGTTCATGAACAATAAATTATTCTTAATCAAGATTATTAAGGATTAAGAACATTCATTGCTTGGATCATATTGATTTATCAAGACAAGCTTGACTCAAAATTTCTTCCTTGCAATTTTGAATCTACTCAAACCATACGACATAGTCTCATAAAATAGAATGGTAAATGCCGTGAGTAAATAGGATGGTTCAGCCTTCACATACCCCTTTGCCGATGAAGTTCTCCAAATATATTCGTTTGATCTTCAGTCTTTAATCTTCGAGGGTTATTCAGTGATGTCTGATATTCAACTACCATAATAAAATCCTAGTCCGAGACTTGACTTAGTAGACTAGAAATCAAGATATAGTTTTGTACATCTAACATTAACAACAAGCTTGAGATAGCAAAATTTGCGAGTTTGACCGAGAAGTGCTCTGAAAAATTAAATCGGGGGCAAATATATAGATGAAAAAAATATAGCATCTACCGAATAATTAATTGACAATCGTAAGGTTCTAAAGCTCAGCGCTAAGATAGAGCTCAGATCGAGATAAAGAGAACGAGTCTTCATCTCATTCTTGACCTGTAAATAGCAACACAACCATGTGCAAGACTAGTTAACTGATATTGTGACACGTGCTAGACATGAGTTCAAGATCAAGAAGTGAAGATAAGACCAGGAGCTGTCAGAAGTCACGACCTAGAGATCGATAATTAATAAAGACTTCAGCTCAAGAAGATTGCTTAGCAGGAAAGTAAAGTCTAAGTGAAATCTATGATGAATTCTCCTAGAAAAACTTTCAAATAAGATTTCAACTGATAAACGTTATACATAATCCTGCTTGAAGTTTTTTTTATCGAATATGGATTTAATCAGTATTTCTTGAATGGCCTTATATTAAAAGAGAATGACCATTAAAAAAACAGAACTCCAATACAAATCAAATGAAGTTACAAGTTATGAAATTATCTTTTGTAGAAGACAGGTGAACCTTTGCTTCGCGAATCCAAAGAGAAGTCTTTTAAGGTTGTATCTTAGATCACGAAGAACCTTAGGTGTTTAGAGGAAAAAATTAACAACAAGATACAAAAGCGTGTATGAATTGAGTTTTGGTGTAGGAATTGAGTATGAAGCTCGAGCTCGACCTGTTTTGTGTTATTAAAGTTGTTCCCTACTTAACTGCTTTGTGTAATTGAACTTCACATTTGTGTCGTGGTTAGCAAGACTAAGAATCTGCACAACTTCATCCAGGGTAACCGTCATCTTCCCAAACGGCATATTGGAAGGTGTCAGTCTCAGGATACATTCTCTCAACAAAGGCTGATATCGCCACCCTGTCATGATCTAACATTAAATTCTCGGAAGCAGTAGATAACCCCGAGTTGGTGATAGCTTGAACTTCTCGTATTTACTGTCTAAAGGCCAGTCTTTCATTTTTGTTGGTGCAGCTTTGTGTTAGAGAAGACGAACCGCATCAGAATGATCTTATTAAGCACACCTGCGAGACTAGATAACTAATATTGTGACATGTGCAAGACGAGTTCTAGATAAAGAAGTGAAGAAAAGACCAAGGGATGTCAGAAGTCAAGACCTGAAGATCAAGAACTAATAAAGATTTTAGGTCAATAAGGTAGCTTAGAAGGAAAGTGAAGTCTTCGTTACTAACTTCGATTAAGTTCTTCATATTTATGTCTTTGTATAATTTTCATTTCTTTAATCTTCATGATTTGAAGACTATATAAAGGAGAATTTCTAGCAACTGGGAAACCTAATCCCCACACCTCCTGTGTGATACTAGTTGCGACTAGAGTCAATTCTCCTTTAACCTTAGGTTTTTAATGAAACCCTGTAGGTTAACGACTTGAAGACTTCATTGGGATTGTGAAACCAGACCCAACTATTTTCTCTGTAGTTGCGTGTTCCGGTCTTGCTGTTTTCTATCGTATTGAGTACTATCTTCTCTAAGATTTGCTTGAGATTTATTCTTCGATAGGAAAGATAAAAAATAGTCACAAACATATTCGTCTCATCGTTTGTGATTCCACATATCTTGTTTCGCTACCATACGATTAAGATTATTGTGAGGTGATTGATATTTCTAGGCTGTTCTTCGGGAATATAAGTCCGGTATATCAATTGGTTCATGTTCACCTAAATTTATCAAAAGACGGAACAAAAACTTCTAGGTATTTCTGTGGGAGGCAAATTTATCTATTCAACAGACTTTTCTGTGTGAGATATAATGGTTTATCAAGTCTTCGACTTTGGGTCGTAGCAACTCTTAGTTGTGGGTGAGATCAGCTAAGGGAATCAAGTGCGTAGAGTCCTGCTGGGATTCAGAGGCGTAAGGAACGCGACTGTACCTTGATCAGTGTGAGATTGGTTAGGGCTCAACTACATTCCAGTCCGAAGTTAACTTGTAGTAGGCTAGAGTCTGTAGCGGCTTAATATAGTGTGGTGTTCAAATCTGGACTAGGTCCCGGGTTTTTTTTGCATTTGCGGTTTCCTCGTTAACAAAATTTCTGGTGTCTGTGTTATTTCTTTTCCACATTATATTTGTCTATATAATTGAAATATCACAGGTTATGCGTAGTTCAATCAGTTTTTGAATCCGACCTTTGAGTTGTTGATTAAATTGATTGACACTTGAACATTGGTCTTTTGTACCGTTCAAGTTGTTTCACATAATAATCAGGTTCAAGGATTTCTATCTGTTTTATTTGCTGATTACATTGTGAAACAGAGATACAACTCTTGGATATATTTCCATTGATTGAGTCTGACTGTCTAGTTGATTCTCTTGGAATTATATTGGAGTTTGTCCATACAGATTGCTAAGCGAAATATTGGGTGTGGTTGTTAGACCCCTGTTTTTTCAATTGGTATCAGAGCAGGCAAACACGTTTAAGACCTCATAAGTCTGTGTTTGTAGCAATCTGACTATATGGATGAGTCTATCTCTGAAAATGTACTAGTTCAGAAATTACCAGATGATTTTCAAAGCTTGGTTTCACCTGAGAAAACTGTCACATCTAAGTCAATATCTAAACATTCTCTTAATGTAGAAATTGTTGATAGCTGGGAAACATGCCTAGAAGAACAGTTGGATGAACTTTCTGATGAAGGTGATTCAGATATTGATAGAGATGTTGATGAAGAAGTCTCAGAGTATGTGAAGGTTTTGAATTCGTTGGAAAAGAAGAAGATGACAACTTCTCATGTCACACCTCTTCTGACTCCTCTCTGTCGAGAAAACAATAAATTGAAAAGGATTTACGGAGGTCTTTATGTTAAGAATCGCTCTTGCGTATCGATCCTCAAAGACTCCGAGGAAAACCTGAGTAGAAAGTCACTTGAATGTGATAATGTTTATAAAAAATACTTCTTATTGGAAGAGAAACTTGCAGAAACTGAAGCAAGGATTAACTCTCAGCAAGCAAGTTTTGATGACTGAGAAAGTACTTATCTCGCTCGAAAAAAACGCCTTGAGGCTGATTTAGCTGCTGCTCTTGATAAAATCAAGATGTTGGAGGATGACTTGAAAAAGTTCAACACTAGTTCAAGCAAATTAACCACTATGCTAGGAGCAAGTAAAAATCATCGTGATATACGAGGATTGGGCTATAAGGGAATAGATGCTCCAAGTATTAGCAAAGAGGTAAAATTTGTCCAGGCTAGTTATTCTTCTAAACAAAAGGTTTCCACTGATGGCAAAAGTGAAATACCTTCATCGGCAGTTAAGTTTCGAAATAGCAAAATATATCAACCTCCAAAGTCAGCACACACGGATCGAGGTAAGAACATTCCTTATGTTTGCCACTATTGCGGAAATAAAGGTCACCTGGAAAGTAGATGTCGTTTCCGTATAAGGAATGAGAAACTTCATGATGTTCTTGTTTAGGCATCACAAGAAGTTGTGAAACCAAGATCATATGTTAAGACTAATCCCCTTAACATTACAGGTTGTAACTGTCCAACCTTTAGGAAAATGAATCAGTGCTGTGATAAACCTAGATTTTCCTATAAACGTCATAAGAAACCTTTTCAAAATCGTAATGGTTATCAAAAGGATAACTTCGTAAAGACGAAGACAAGATCCGATGCTCTCAATTGGAGAAAGACTAACTTGTAAAAGAATAGTCAATCCAATTTTCTTCCGAGAAATCTAGAAGAGAGTAATGGGAAGAAGGTTCATATTGTTCCTAAACGCACTCAGAAGTGGGTACCAAAGAAAGCCAATGATGCTTTGAGTGTGAAAAGGAATGATCTCCCATAAAATTCCATGACTATGGAGAAGGCAGTATCCATGATGTTGGAACTTAAAACGTTCTTTGGAAAAATGGATTTGGATGTGAAAGGTTCTAAAAGTGATCTCTTTCATAATAATCCAAAAGTGAAACAGAATAAGCCAAAAACTATAGATGGTGAAAAATCCATGATTACGGAAAAGTCTGTTTCAGTCACTTATGGTGAGCAAGACATTGTTCACCTAAACACAACTTGATTGTGTTGTAAGTGCATCCTCACCAAGAAATGCCCTGTTAAGTATATGGTGAGGGAAGCACGAGAATTGGGGCGCACATATTGTGTTAGGTATGATATTGAATATTGGTAAAGCCGTAGGATTCAAGACAAGATCCTTCTAAAAGGTATGTCTATAAAATTGAGCAAAATTTGTGTTTTTGTCATTTGCTTAGAGTACTTATAATGATCCATGTACCTTTCTTATCGTTCGTTTCTACCTAACTTGATTTGTGTTTAAGGTTCTTAAATGTTTAGGTTTGAAAATAGTAGTTCGGGATGTTTGGAGTTTATGGTACACATACCAGGTATGCATACCATATTTTAAAATAAAAATCCAGGGATTTTAGTTCGCAAACCCGTTTGCATACTGCTTCGGTTCATGAAAATTCGTTTGCTAACCGGTATGCATACTGGCCTGTAGACGTCGATATTTGGTAAACTTGTTTTGGCCGTAACTTCTTCGTACGAACTCGGAATGACCTCATTCTTTTTACATTATCTTCCTCTTTGAATTCTCTTAGAAATGGAGATAAGAATTCTTGAATTTGGATGATTTAAGATTGGTATTTTTCCCGTCTCTTGTTTTTGAGTGTTTTGCTCCGTTTCGTCGCACTTGTTCCACTTCTCTTGGACTTGGGCACTTGGATTCTTGGAGTACTACTCTTCTAATCTCATTTGTAGCTTTTACAAGAATGTTGATTGGTGAATCACAAATAAGGAAGTTCAAGAATAGGCAGTAGTACGCATTGCTATGAGAGTCTTGAATGTTCACGATCATCTTATGTGAACTATGGTGCATGGTCATTAATGACTTTGTATGTTCTTCTTAGTTAAGAAAATCTTTTTACACGCCTTTGGTAGCTATTCTTGGTGTAAATCCGTGCGAAAAATATTGATTCTACCCTCTAAGGACAAATCATCTTATATGTGAATTACGAGTTTGTCTTGATGTCTAGGAAACTTCTTATGAGAATTTATTCTTGTGTTTTAAGAAAGATAACTAGGTTTGGAATAACAATTATTGTGAGTACACATAGCCATTGCCAACGTTTTTAATCTTGAAATGTTTTTAGATTTATTTATTTAAATTCTAAAGTTTATTTGGAAGATGATTTTGCATTATTAATCTTTATTGGTTTTATATATTGCAAAAATAATTTTATGGGATATGTGTGTTTACGTCCGTGAACTATGATTGTCCCATATATGTCAAAAGTTAAGTCTACTATATGTCTTTATGCAAATATTGATGGAGAATATAATGAACTTTTGATTGCAAAGATTAAGTCTATTATACGTCTTTATGCAAATATTAATGAAAAATAGAATGAATCTTTGAATATTCCGCAGTATTAATCTTTCCCTGATCCAGTTCTATGTGAAAGTACCGTGTGACTACGTAAGTTCTCTTATGTTGAGCATTTCCGATTAAATTAATCATGGGTTCTCTTGTGGTTAATTTAATTGAGTTTTTTGGATACAAATTCATGTTTCATGTAATTTGTTAATGTCCAAAGAAATCCTTCTTTTCTTGTAAAAGAAAGGTCGCTCTTGTTGTTCTTTCGGGAATGACATTTTATGGGGGAGAGTTCTTAATTGAACTTGTGCTTAATTGCCAAATTTTTATGGGGAGTGCGGATGTGGAATATTGTAGGAGTTTTCTTGTATCTTTATAAACTCCTTGATGAATGCATTTAGTTGCATCTAAACAAATTTGATATGTTTTCTTTTAGTCATGGAGAATCTCTATGAGAATTTTATTATGATCCCACTAGTTTTCGAACCTTTGCCAATTTATATTGACAAAAAGGAGGAGAATTAATGTGTATTTCACACTACAAATACATATGGTTTACGGATCATTATGTAAAGGGGAGTGGTTTTCTTGTGAGATGAAGTATCGACTAAGAGGGAGTGATATATATCACCATAGTATTGTTGCCAAAGTTGTGATACAATTGGAATTTGATAATGTGTAATGATACTATGACACTGTATAACAATGGTTGAGAGCTACTGTTTTCTCATTGTTATAGCTACGGATCTTCAACAACAATGATGCTGAGTTGAACACTTTCAGAATCACTGGAGTACTTGGAAGTGACAAAGATTTCGAGTAATGTTGAAGAACCAAGGAAATCAAGCATTTGAATGAGAAGCTACAAAGTTTATTTATTTTGTGATCCATATGTATTGATAGTTTTGTCACTAAAGTTGACAAAGGGGGAGATTGTTAGAGCACTGCTCGGTCGAACTCGCCAGCGTTGTTATCTAAAGCTTGTTGTCAAGTTTAGTTACCAAAACTATAAGTATTGATTTCTAGTCTACTTATAGCTAAGTCTCGGATTAGGATGGTAAGTGTAGTTGAGCATTAGACTTCACGGCGTTCATCGATTGAAGACGAAGAACTACTAAGGGGAGCTTGTGGAACTTCATCCACAAAAGGTATGTGGAGACTTGAACTCATCTATCACTCAAAAGTCTATCTACTCTATCTCCTATTTGAGACAAAAGTCGTATAGCTATATAGACTTCGATTATACACATTTGATATTTCGAGCTGAGTTTAACTCGCTTACATATTTCTCGAATTATGTGTTGGTAAGCTTTCGCTTTAACCAAGTTCATCTTATATTCTTGACGAAAGTCAAAATATGATCATGTGAAAATCGCCTTGTAACATCTTACATGATTTGTGTAAGATAGTCATTTGATGTAGACTCGGAATGTTTCGTATTGATCATTCGATCACTTGAAAATTATTTTGAAGCTAATAGTTTATGTGAGATAGCTATTGTCGTCTTTCGAGAATGTTTCAATGATTGAAATGGGAGTTTAGAACAAATAACCATGACTGGATATAACACAGTATGCGTACTTGCATATGTGTTGTCCAAGTCCGGGAACCATAGTATGCATACCCGTATGCGTACTGGTTGGTTATGAAAGTCCGGGAACTTAGTATGCATACCGGTATGCGTACTGGCGTGAGTTTCAAGTTCCATAAATTCAACTGAGTTTCGGAAAGTATGCGTACCCGTTCGCATATTGGCGAACCCAAACTTGGTCCAGCCACTTAGGTAGGTGTACTCGTTTGCATACTTAAGTAGGTTATGTTCTAAAATCGGTTTGTTCATGAACTAATACATTTATATAACAAGGAATGCAATCTTTTGCAAACCGTGGCTATAATGTTCATGAATTGATTCGAGTGAATCAAAATCGATTTTTTTTCAATTGTATCGAAAAGATAAGTATACAAGACACAATTCTCAAAATCGATTTTCGAGCTGAGTTTCAATTAAGGGACAAACTCAGTTGAGTTTGTCCCTTAATTCTTAACACAAATATATGATTTTCGAAGAAAGATATATCAATGCATTTCCTTGATAACATTTTCTTTGACGGAAAGCAATTCATATGTTGTGCACCATTTAGAGTTTTCGATCTATTTTATATTAATATCGTGTGTTTTTTAGTGTCTCCAATATCAGATATTGATACAACTGTATATAAAGTGTGATGTTTCAGTTAACTACCAATAGTACTGATACATGTAATGTAATGAACTACTTATTGATTTCAAAGGTCGGTATAATTTTTCAAAAGTATTTTATTTAGGAGGATTTCTTAATCTCCAACAATTTAAACAATATGTAATTGGTGAATAATTTGGTTCCGATTGTTAATCTACTAAATGATTGCTTCAAAAATAAATAATGATAATTGGTGTTTTCATGGTACACTGCAGTTGTTAATTAAGATCCCTTCTTGTACGGGTGCGGGGCTTCGCCCAACTGAGGATCGATTCCGTCGTACCCGGTTCGAAACACGAGTTAAATACTAAAAAAATTTAATTAATTATGTATTTATAGCTTACAATATTTTAGTTTATTTGTAAAATTGATTATTATTTTATTATATTGCATGAAATTAGTTTTCAAAACCATGTTAGATCTTCAAATCATAATAATATTATATATTTGATTATTATAAAGTTTGGACTGTTAATTGTCAATCTGTAGGATAGTAATTCTATAAGCTTATTAGAACTCTTATTATGACGGGTGCGGGGCGAAACCCCGCCTCAGTGAACATGAACTGACGATGTAAGAAATTTCAGCAGTCCCGGTGCGTAGCACGGGTTTCAAGCTAGTTTTTCATAGTGGTCAATCGGAAAATTTAATCAGGGGACCCATTTTATTTCATAAAAAAAATATTTCTTTTAACTAGTAGGACTCGTTTTTATATTAAAAAATATTTTTATAATATCAAGTGGGACCCGGTTATTAAAAAATATATAAAAAACTAATTCTAACTAACTTTAACTAACTTCTGAGTTTTTTTTGTTTTACAAATAGTGGTCGTCTCAAATTGAGATGACCGTCTCCACATGAGCCGGGGCTCGTCTCAACTTGGGACGTGCACCGGCTCAACTTGAGCCGCTCGTCTCAATTAGCCTCGTTCGTCTCTGTTTAATCTAATCGACTCAATTAGAGCCTCAATGAACAAAACTTTTTATTTGGGGGTTTGTTGTTCTATTTTAATGGTTTTCCAATCTCACTGTAGGTGTATAATGGACAAATTGGTTGATTTTCCATGTCCATTGGAGTTGCTCTAATGCTACAAAATCTAAAGCATCGGTTCATTATACAAGGCACCAACAACTACTGATTGTGATTTCTGAATGCTGGTAAACTTGTAAAACAAATCCGATCTTTTATTTTAAAGAATAAATCTTAAATTATTAATCTGATAATAAAAGCCGCAGAATAAAAATCATAGCATTTTGCATGTAATATTAAATGCTAAGAATCAAATCCAAACTGAACCAACTTCCCAGAAATTGTAAGTACATACTATTTATTTATTTTTGATCAGAAGAGAAGAATTTATAAGAAAAAAGAATGTACAAAAGAATTACAGTCTACCAGAGGTAGAGAAAGTACATACTACATAGAGCAAATCAATACCTTATTTACACACACACGAAAAAAAAATATGACACACAACCCGACCAGATCTATCTATTCTAATGCCAAATATCATCTTTAATTCCCTTCATCTTTAACAAAAGCCTTATTAGTATCAACCCTTGTATTATTAAAACTTAAAAGTATTCTTTTTCACTTTTTTAGTACCTTTCTTTCCCATTATGCTTCTATTTTGTCATTTGATTTTGTTCACATGAGAGATAGCTAAAGAGATCTCTTGAGATTTGATAAAAAGAATATAACTGATAGAAAAGAGAAGCATGGAAGTACTTTAATTATGAATATTTTTTTTGTTAGGTCATCAACGACATAAAAATATTATTACAAGAACTTTGAGTAATAAAAAACATTTTTCTCTCTTGTTTCTCCCACCCTTTTTCTTCTCCAACAAAAACATTTTTAGCAATTTCTTCTCTGCTCAGATTTAGTCCGTTTTTGGCTAGATCTGAACAGGTTTCTTCATTTTTTCTAGATTTCTAGTTTAATTAGTAAGTTTGGTTTAGTTGTTATCATGTATTTTAGTTATGTATACTATTATGGTGGTTTTATCTCATTTTTGAAGGTTTATCTACGCTTTAATGGCGGTTCTTGGATACTAGTTTGGGTTTTAAGATTAATAGAGATGTTCTCCAATGACAAAACCTTCATCTTTGTTCTCTCCAACGAAGAAATCTTCATCATTAATTTATCCGGCGACGGAAACTACGGCGGTGGTTTTTTTGACGATGGAATCTCCATCCCTAGTTGCAAGAGATTTGAGCGAATCACTCCTATTTTAGGAGCGCACCTTTCTATAGAAGAAAATAAAACAAAATGTTTGGATTTTAATTCCGAAAAGAACCATACCTCCTCCGATTTAATCGGATCTTATTCATACTTGTATTTGTCTTACTCTGGTAATCATTCTCTTTCTCTTGTCGGATTTCTCGGTATTGTACTCTTACGGTATGATCTTATTTCTTTGTATTCTCTTATTTCGATCTTAAACTTATTGTAACCTAGAATTACCATTAATGAAAATGTTCCTTTAAAAAAAAAAAAAAAAAAAAAAGAGGGACCCTTATTTCGATGTGGACAGTCTTTGCTCTAGCTGCAACCGGGCTATGGATATATATGGGGACCACGCTTTACACTGCGCCAAAGATTTTGGGCTTAAATTTCGTCATGATCTTGTTAGAGATGTTTTGGCAGACATGTGTTACAAAGTTGGTGTTGCTGCGAGAAAAGAAGCACCCTTAGGTTTCTTATCTGACAAAGGTGGTGCGCTACTTCCTGTTGATATCTTGGTCTATAATTGGGATAATGGACAAGATACCTATTTCGATGTTACCGGAGTGTCTCCATTTACTACAGGTTGCTCCCCTACTGTCACTCCAGGTCAGCCCATTTCAAATGCTTCTCTTCGTAAACGTAACAAATATCTTGATAAGTGCACTTCTCACGGATATGGTTTTGGTGTCTTGGATGTCACTACCCCAGGGGAACTCAGTGAAGGTTTGATTACTTTCTTGAAGAGGTTGAGGAACCGTCTTGCTAGCCATGATGTTAATGCTAGAATAGATAATTTTATTTTTCATAGACTTAGTGTAGCGATTCAAAAAGGTGTTGGTGCCAAGCTTGTTGCTAGGTTACCAGCCATCTTCTTGTATGACAAATGATTATTTTTCTAATAAAATTGCCCCCGTGGCGTTTTCTTTATTTAAAAAAAAATAATTAAAAAAAAAAGAAAAACTTAGAAAAAGTATATCCTCTCGTACTTGAGCAACAAAAATAACAGCTTTCTTTTTTCTTTATTTAAAATCTTATATTAAAAACAAAGTCCAACGTAAAACACATATAATGTACCCCATTAAGGTTACATTCCCATGTTGCAAGTTTTTTTTTTTGATGGAAAAAGTAATATATTAACTAAGAAGTAAAGTACATAAGATTTACAATATCTTTTTTTTCAAAAATATTGGACATCACACTAGATTGAGATATCCTTAGCTGAATTTGGGTTGAGAAGTGCCGAATATACTTTATACGAGCTTCCTTTGCTATGTAGTCCGCTGCGGAGTTATATCTTCTATTAATATAATGCACCTGAACTTGAGGGAGTTTTTGAAAAATTGTTTGAGTCGCCTTTATGGTGTTTTCTGCACTCCAATCTGGAACCTTGCACTCCTTTTTGATGGTCTCTGCTAACATTTTGCAATCCATAACTAAGGTGACACTAGATAAGATATTCTCACTTATCCAAGAAGAAGCTTTTAATAAAGCTTTGGATTCTGCATGAAAAGCCGAAGAAGCCCTTTCTGATCCAGCCGCAATGTGCATGAAAGTCTCGTTGTCCGCTGAATATAGTATAAAGGCATATCCCATGGTGGAATTTTCCTTTTTATAGGCCGCATCGATAAACACTATCCAGTCCGATGATAAGTTTGACCATTTTTCCTTGAAATCCATACATTTTTGAACCTTTTTACTCTTTTGGATATTCTCTTGAGGATATTGTTATATGCATTTTTTGATTTGCTCTATAAGAGAATTTGGGTTTGGATTTATTTTGTCAAAAACTACCGAGCATCTATACTTCCAAATGAACCAGGAGATTGTTGCAATCTTATCTGAGTAGTTAATGAAATCTGGTCTCGTAATCCACTCTTTAATCCAGTTAACTATAGAATTTGTATTAATTCTTGTGTTCACTGCTTCCAAAGAGAGACCAAACCAAATAGCTCTAGCAAATGGGCAAGTTCTAATTAGATGTTGCTCTGTTTCTTGGAATTGGGCGTTACACATTGGGCAATCCTTAATAAATTCTTTGTTATGCGCTCCTAGTCTTGCATTGGTTGGGAGAGCTTTCTAAGCTAATTTCCAAATAAATAATTTGATCCTTGGAATCACATTAATTTTCCAAATTTCTTTCCAAGGAAATTCCCCTGAGTTGTTGTTTTCTTGATCTTGGTTAACAAGGAAATTATAAACATTCTTCGCAGAGAAAATTCCAGAGGAGTGGTGTTGCCATCTAATCTTATCTTGTTCTTGACTGTTTGGAGAAATGGTTGGGATTTTTTCTTTTATATCAGGGGTCAAGAGATTATCGAGTTTATCTTGATCCCAACTTTCTTCTTGGGTAATCAGTTCACTTACCCTTTGTGGAACAGGCTCTGGAGTAATCATGGGTTTTTGAATTATGTCTTCAGTAGGTACCCATTTATCTTCCCAAATTTTTACCGACGCTCCATTTTTGACTTGCTAAACAAAATTACCTTTAATAAGGTTTAGACCTTTTTGTATGCTTGTCCAAATCCAAGATAAATTGATGTCCTAGAAGCCTCAAAAGGGTGGTTATTAAGGAAATATTTAGCTTTCAGCAATCGAGCCCAAAGTTGATCGTGTTCTGAGATAAGTCTGCTGGTCAGCTTCGTAAGGAGAGCAATGTTGAATTGATGTGGGTTTTTAATTCCAAGACCTCCTTAGGAAATTGATTTACAGATGCTGACCCAAGCTTTAAAATAACCTCCTCTTTTTTTGGGTTTATCTTTATTCCACCAAAAGTCTCTTTGGATTTTATCCATTTGGTCTAGAGTTTCCTTAGGGAATCAAGGATTTGCATCTGGTAAGTTGGGTAGCCTTGTAGAACGGATTTTATCAGTACCGTTCTTCCTGCTTGAGAGAGTAATTTTGATTTCCAACCTTGAAGAGTGGCATAATATTTTTGTAGAAGGGGTTCAAAAATTTCCTTTCTTTTTTTATCAAAAAATAGGGGAGTTCCTAAATATTTATCATTTATTGTCATCAAAGGAACTTTCAGGATTTTAGCGATGATTTTCCCATGTTTCGGATGAATTCTATGGCTGAAGTATATTCCGGATTTTTGAAGATTTATCATTTGACCCGTAATTTCTCCAAATCTGGATAAGATATCTAGTAGGTTTTTTGCCCCTAAGTCAGCTTTTGTGAATAGAAAGCAATCATCTGCGAAGAACAGGTGGGAAATGTTGGGAGCATTTTTGTTTATTTTCAGACCATAAATTTTTCTTTCCGAGACCGCCTTTTCTAGAAGCCTAGATAGAATCTCCATGCAGATTAGGAAAAGATAAGGGGAGAGTGGATCACCCTGTCTAAGCCCTCTAGAAGTTTTGAATGTTGGACCCGGAGATCCATTTAAATTGATGGAAAAGGAAGTGGTAGATATACATTGCATTATGAGATTAACCTAGGAATTGCTGAAACCTAGCGCTGTAAGAGCATATTTAATAAACATTCCACTCTGTAAAACGCTTTAGAAAGATCTAATTTTAGTGCGAAATGACCTTTTCTAGCTTTTGAGGTTTTCATTGTGTGAATAAGCTCATGTGCAATGATAATATTATCGGTGATTTGTCTACCGGGGAGAAAGGTTGATTGGTTAGGAGAAATTATCTTATTAAGAATTGGTTTAAGACGATTGGATAGAATTTTTGATATGATTTTGTAGATAGTATTACTCAGACTAATGGGTCTAAAATCAGTTGGGGTTTGTGGAGTGGATATTTTTGGGATTAGAGTTATGAAGGAGTAGTTTAAATTAGGGTCTAAGGTTCCGGATCTAAAGAAATCTTGAACAGATTGAATTATATCTGGACCCAATATATCCCAATTGGCCTTAAAGAAGCCCGGTTGAAAACCATCTGGACCAGGAGCCCCCCACTGATTCATATTTGTTATTATGTTCCAAATCTCTTGATTTGAAGGGATACTGGTTAGAGAAAGATTATCCTCGACTGAAATACAAGGCTTTATTATATTGGATAAATCTTCCATGTAATTTGGGATCTGCGAAGTGCCTATATGAGAGAAATGGTTAATCAGGAGGGAATTGATTTGATCTCTATGTGAAAATATGAAATCTGTCCAATCCTACAAATACTATATACAACCACTGGGTCATGTAAAACCTCCCATCCTGGCAAATTTTCCTCCATAGCTTCTTTCTTTTTATTTTCAAAGCATGATCATCTTCTATCATGATTATGTCTTTGATTTTTTTTCCAATGGCCAACCATCGGTGTCAATGAGACATATGGGTCCCCCATCTGATGTTCTCAATTGGGAATATTGGAACATAGTTTCTCTCCGGAGACTGGAGGTCTAATCAATCCTTCTTTTGGTCGTGTGGGCCGACTGGACAAAGAACTTAGCCCATTCTGCTTATCAGATTCAGAAACTTTTGAGAAACGTGTTTAATTACCAAAATTCCCTAGCTATGTGTCAATATAGTTCTCCTACTTACACAGTTTCAGATTCTAATTTGACTTGTGGAAAGTAAGTCTGAGTCGTGTCAAACAAGTGCCCGTGCATCCTGTTCTTAGTTAGCCTGACGGCACTCCTGACCTGATTCAAATAGATCAACGTACTTGGTCCTCCACGTATACGCTCCATCCGTTTCACTCATACGTTTCAAAAAGATAGATTTTTTTGGTTTTGCCTAAAAATTTGAAAAATCAATCATTTGAATAAATTTTTTTTCACTTTTTTCCTAATTTATCCTTTAAAAAAGGTGATCCCTTAATAATCTACAAAAGAGAAAAATAAGAAGAAGAAAAATAGTCCCTAGATTTGTTTCTTATATAAAAAGAAAGTCCTTTAACCAAAAAATGGGTTATGTGCCTGGAAACCAAATAGTATGGGAGGAATGGACTGTTAAAATATAGGTTTGGGTCAATAGACACTTAATTTTCTTGGCACTTATGCCCTTTTTTCTTATTTAAAGGAAGAAACCGATTACAGTAAAGCGTTCAGCGATTGGACATCCGGTAGTTCAACCTGAGCTGGGAGTAGCCCATTTTAGCCAGGTTACATATGTCTTTAAAGTTTTTGGAATTGAATTCCTTACAAAATGTACTACTGAAACTATTCATAAGATTCATAACTTTGTCCATCGTGCAATTTGCTTGCCATCAGGTTGATCTTTCAGTTTCTTGCATTGTTCATGTGAGGTTCCTATTACTGCATGCAATGTTTATTTTCCAGCGCTTCAAAATACTTGCCCATCCCAATGCTTCCAAGGCTGCTAAGTTGTCCCCTTCATCTCTGGAATGGGCTCTGACTGAGTAGATTCTCCTGCTAATGGTAGTACCTGTTGGAGTTTGAATACATAGACCAGTTCCTGCAAGTTCAGTTATGGCGTCATAACTGGATAGATAATAGAAGGTCGTGTAGCAATTCTCAATTTCATGCACATGATGAGGTGTCGGTATTGGATTTAGAATAGTCAGTTGAGTAGACACATAGTAATCTGTGACGCCCCAATTACTAAACCCGCTTAGCTAAAAATATTACAACCTAATTGAAGCATCAAATATCGATTTTAAGAAACATATTTACATAAAGCAGATCAAGTAAACCCCAAACCTCTGATACATTTTAAATCAAAATCTCTCAAGTGGTATGAATACATTAATGTGTTATTTACAGATAAATAAAGAATATATATATATATATAAAAGATACATAACGTTCTTAATCCACTAAAGCTTTAAACTACATAAACATATATCCTCAAGCGCGTCATCTCTTTTGATAACTGAAAAACACTGAAGTGGAAACGAGTGAGCACATCATCCCGAAAGGGGTGCCCAGTGGAAACATATAACTCTCAAGTAATCATTAATATGCTTCACAGTTCTAAAAGAGTATAAATTGAAAGAAACAAAAAGAACTAATCGTTCAGCAATTTATGCATCATGAAGCAAGTGTCACTCTAACCTCGCCAAACTCATTTGAGAAGACGATGCGAGAGCAACCCTAATCAATATTAATAACATCGTCCACACAGAGTACCCATACAAACCATGATTCAGAATATTACCATCAAGATCAGAAAGTTAGACAAACAAGTATAATATGCACACGAGTGACTTCCTCCTAATAAAATAGTATATATAATGTCAAAACGGATGACTTACCGCCCTACTAGATACTATTGCCGACGGATGACGTACCGCCCTATTATCTTAATAAGCAATAATATTAAAACTGATGACTTATCGCTCTACTAAATGAAATAGTTATAATAATATTCAAACGGATGACTTACCGCCCTACTAATACTATTGCCGACGGATGATTTACCGTCCTACTTAACTTATCCAAGAGCCATAGGGAAACACGAACACTCTTCGCGGGAAAATCACACAATGCATATTAGACACACACAATTACATTCAAAGAAAACATCGTATATGAAAATATAATATACACTCATACAGATACATCACGCTCGCAAAGAAAAGAAACTCAATGATTACAAGAAAGCTACAAGAGTTCCCATCTGCTTTGATGACAAGCCACGCGTACCTTGAAATCCATATTCCACTGGTTCATCCTTTGAATCAATCGTTGTTAATAAAGGCTAATTGTTAATCACACAATCACTCTAAGAGTTTAGCCAAAAGGTTCATACAAGGATCATAACATAATATCATACAAGTAATTAGTTATAGGCTAAGTGAACTATCTAATGGTTCTAAGCCCATTTATGGTTTTACATCTCTTTCATTCTCTACCTTTAACACATCTAAGGGTTTACTAACTCAACTAGGTTGGTTCTATAGTCCATTAGATAAGTCTTAAAAAGATCTACAACTTTGTGGAAGGAACCAAAGGTTAATTCGGACCATAAAGGGTCAAAATCATCAAAATAGGAAAATAGGATCCATCCTAGTCAACTAACGGTCAAAGGTCGACTAACAGTCAACATCCCAGGTCAGGTCAACTGGTCAGGGTTAGGGTCTTGGTCAAATGTCAAGTCAACTGGTCAATGTAGTCAAACATGAATCAGGTCAAATGGTTCCACTCAGTCAATTAGACTGATTTAGGCGAGTCAGAAAGGTCGACTCTGTCAGACAAACTTAGTCAGACATAACAAGATCTTAGTCAAACGATTGACTCAACTAAATGGAAGTAGACCTAAGCTACTGCTTAAATCACAATCTAATGCATCAAAAAGATATATTCACATCATCACCTTCTTCATTACCAGACTAACATTAATACCCCTGCTAATTTAACTTCACAGGCCTAAATACAATTCATTCAATCAAAGACAACTTCATAACTCAATCTCAAATACAATTTCAATTCTGAACTAGACTACCACCATACCCACACTCTAAATTCATATCAACACAGACTCATTCACACACATATCAACATAATCTAAATTCCTGTAACTTCAATTTCTATAAATATTCATCGTTGTAGTAACTTCAACACTTCAGTTCCAAACTCATATCCATCTTAACCACAACCTGATCAATCCCATACCACCTGCAATACCTAATTCTCATTTCTGCAACACCGATTCAACCTTCATAGTTTCTTTCACATAACTATACAACCACCATGTCATTGCTTCAATCAACTTCAGCTCCACAACTTTACAAGTATCACAACTAAAAAAACTGGGGTATAACAACCACACCTAATAATTCATTCGGCAATCTATATGGACTAAACTCCAATATAATTCTGAAAGCACCAAGTTACTGAGTCTCAGTCATAAAATATATTAAAGAGTTTTATCTCTTTCTCAACACAATCAGTAAATCAAACAGGTAGAAATCGTGAACCTGATTGTGATGAAAATAAATCGGATGATACCAAAGACCAATGTCTGAGTGTCAATCAAGTCATATCCAACAAACAAGGTCGGATTTATCAACTATGATTGAACAACGCACAACCTGTGATATTTCAATTATATAAAGAAAATATAATGCGGAAATAAATAACACAGACACCAGAAATTTTGATAACGAGGAAACCGCAAATGCAGAAAAACCCTAGGACCTAGTCCAGACTTGAACACCATACTGTATTAAGCCGCTACAGACTCTAGCCTACTACAAGTTAACTTCAGACTGGAATGTAGTTGAGCCCTAACCAAGTCTCACACCGATTAATGTACAGTCGCGTTTCTTACGCCTCTTGAATCTCGCAAGACTCTGCGCACTTGATTCCCCTAGCTGACGTCCTTTACAGCCTAAAAATAGCTACGACCCAAAGTCGAAGACTTATAAACAAATCTGTCTCCCATAGATAAGTCTATTCTATTTGTTGTTTCCGTCTTAAGATAAAGATAAATGTGAACAAGAAACCCAACAAATAATACGTTCTTATACTCCCGAAGAGCATCCTAGAAATATTAGTTACCTCACAATAACCTAACTGATTAAAAGATAAGTTATTGCTAAATCACAAAAGTCTGAGACGAGGAAACTGTTGTGCTTACTTTTTATATCTTGCACATCATAGATAAATCTCGATAAAATCTTATAGAAGATTAAACTCAATACGATAGAAAAAGTAAGATTAGGATAGGCAACTACAAAGAAAATAGTTGGACATGTCTTCACGAATCCCAAGCGAAGTCTTTAAGTCGTTAAACATAGTAATGGTTTTCAGAAGAACTGGAAACCTAAGTTAATAGAGAATCGACTCTAGTTTGCAACTAGGACACACGAAAGTGTCGGGATTAGGTTTCCCAGATGCTAGAGCTCCTCCTTATATAGTCTTTCAAATCAGGGTTGCTTACAATCAAAGCTAAGATAGCTTAGTAACAAAGCAATTAACATCCACCGTTAGTTGAACACCTGATTTAAGATTCAAGCTAAGTTTTCTTAGAAAATAAGCAATCAATCTCCACCGTTAGATGGTTTTAGCTTGATAAACACAAATGAAATATACCTATATTTAGATATGGGTGTGTGAAGGATAATAGTCCCACACTGTTAATATCCCCATAATTAACTTAAATATAATATGGAAGGGCCACTCCACTCATTGCCAATTGGTTTTGAGTTGGATGCCTGCAGACTTTAATTTGGTATCAGAGCAAGGCCCATGTGTGAGTAGGCCCAACGGTCACCACGTAACGTAGGTCTACGTGTTAGACCCAACGAGGCTACACGTGGGGGGTGTGTGTGAAGGATAATAGTCCCACACTGTTAATATTCCCATAATTAACTTAAATATAATATGGAAGGGCCACTCCACTCATTTCCAATTGGTTTTGAGTTGGATGCCCGCAGACTTTAATTGGGTGAACCGTACCTAAACGTGTATACCAAGTTGGCTCAATAAAATTTAACCAAAGTTAGCCATATGAACATTTTTAGCTTATCCATATTCATCTAACACTTGTAGATCAAATCTGATGATCAATCAATCATGATAGATAATCAAATGAATCTAAACATGTTTCAGTATAGTTGTTAAAATGTTCACTATCTCATAGAAATATCCATGAACAATTTGAAATATATTCGGTTTGGTTTGTAAGTGTACAAATACTTATACACGAACCAATTCATGAATATAATGTCACGGTTTGCAAAGCAAGTTCGCATACCTTTAATACATTAAAGTTCCGGGTACTTTAGTTCACAAACGAACTGGAGTTCATGAGTATAGACAATAGTTACCATACGAGTATGTGAACAAGTTATCATACTTACCGATATTAGAACCTAACCACTGAGTTCTCAAACTGAGTACGCGAACCACAGTTCCGGACCTTGCCTAGTCTTGTCATTCGTAAACACTGTTCTCAAACCACAGTTCTGGACCTATCACAGATAAACTCGTTCGCAAACACAATTCGCAAACAAGAGTTCCGGACCTGAACTAGTACTTCACAGTTCGCATACCGGGTATGTATACTGTGTGTATCCAGACATTGGTAGTAGTTCCAATACTCTCATTCAATCAATTTAAAACATCTTTAGAAGACAACAATGATAATCTTACACATACCACTAGCTTCAAGTAATTTCCAAATGATTAATTAATCAATACGAAACTTCCGAAGTTAACATCAAATAATTGTCTCACACAAATCATGTAAGTTTTTCAATGTAATTTTCAAATGATCATCTTGACTTAATATTTAGTTTCCAAGAAATGAATTGTTTACAACTAAACTTGTCAAGTAGATGATGAAGCTTTCTAAGCTTTAAACTTGTATTTCGAGAAACGTATAAATGAGATAAACTCGACTCGAAATTTCAAATGTGTATAACACAAAGTCTATATAGCTATACGACTTAATCTCATTAGTAGATAGAATTGAATATACTTCTGAGTGATAGATAAGTTTTGGTCTCCACATACCTTTTGTCGACGAAGTTCCTCCAAGGTCTTCAGTAGATCTTCTTCTTCAATTGGTGGACGCCGTGAAGTCTAATTGTGACAATACAAATCTTTTCTCAGATTTAACCGAACCCATTAGGGTTGGAAATCAAATTCTACCCCGGATGTGCTAAAAATAAGAAAATAAAAATTAAATGTTTATGTGCCTTTTAACAATTTTTGGTGCCTTAATGGTGAAGATTAGCTTCTAAATAGTGAGTTTTTCTAAATCTGAATCATGGGTGCCTTAATATGCATGTGTGCATGATGTGCACGTGTCACATTTGGAACTGAGAATAAAACTGAAGGAACTAAAAAAAATATGGAAAAAAGGGATTTATGTTCTTCTTTTTCTCCTCCTCTCTTTCTAAACTAGAAATGGAAAATATGCATTTGTTAGATCTCATTTGATATATATGTTGATTTCAAATTATAGTCTCGAATTAATGAGAGAAGGGAATGAAATATGGGTACATTAATTAAATACCCTTATAATAGAGGCCCAACAAAAATACCTAAAATCTCTGATTGTTAGATTACTATAATGCCCCAGAATATATATTCCAATATTATAACGTTACAACTCATTTAGTGCAGTATTCATTTTAGGTTTCTTCTCACTCCTACTTCTCTCCTTCTCGCCGTAACTGCAGACGAAAATTCGAAACTGAAAAAAAAACAAAAACAAAACCGTCGATTCAAACCAGAAACAAAACCGTCGATCTATATATTTCATCAACCGACTCATTTCAATCATCTTTACTTTAAGAAATTCAAAAAACTGTGAAAAGAATGATCGAAAATTAGATATTATTGAGTGTACTGAGTTTTAAGAACAAAAGAAAGCTTAAACAGGTGAAAAAACTAAAATCCGTAGTAAATCTACTGTATTGTGTGATGATTTTGGTATTAGTTTTGATTTGTTACAGATTTACGATTTCGGTTTTCAAATCAAATTTTATTTTCTTTAATTTTTTTTTTGTTGCATGTGTGATTTATAATCAATTCCTGCTGCTAATATGTTTAATTTGATTTGGTATGTTGTTAGTTTGGTATCTAATTGATTGATTTTCATTTTAGGTTAGGTTAAGGCTTATTTCATACGTTGGAGTGATTTTCAGAAGAAAGAGGTAAGAAATGACTTCTTCTGTTGATTTTGATTTTCACCCAACTTGTCTTTCTTCTTCACGGATTCTCCGAGTCTATTCAGTTATAGTCTACTCTCATGATTTGTTTTTTTTATCAATTTTTGAGTGGGAGATTCTCATACACTGTTTAAAACCTAGTTTTCTATTGTTCTTTGTGTGTGTGTGTTTTATCAGTTGTTGATGTTGTTGATGCTAATAATAGACCATAGATTGGGTCAACAATCAAAGTTGATTCCATAAAATTATGTCAACAATCAAAGTTGACAGCAAATTAAATGTTATTGTGAGTGACCTTATTATTTAGAAGCAAATTTTGTTGGTGGACATGCCATTCCCTTCTATGTATAGGTTCTTTCACTATGACAAATGAACTTTCGCTATAACAAATGAACTTCTGTTGTTGAACCATGTGATCTTATTACTTGTTGAATGCTTGAAACTAGAGATATAATGCTAGTTCAGTTTTTGTTTTGGTTTTAATGTTAATGTTATTGATTGTGAATGAACTTTCATGTAAATGAACAAGTTGTGGTAATTGTTGTTATAGATGTCAACAACAATAGTTGATCACATGAAAATGGGATCAACAAATAGTAGTTGATGCCATAAAACTGAAAACTAGTGACATATTATACTAGTAATATGGTTCAACAACAGAAGTTGATCCAAAAAAATGGGATCGACAATAGGAGTTGATCCAATTAATTGTATCAACATTTAGGAGTTGATCCAATTTATAAAACTGTTATGGTTGTATTGTTGAATGCTGACTAGGTTATTGCTGTTTGAAAATAGAATGAGTAGAGAAACGAGGAAATCACCATGGCTCAATCGGAAGAATCAATAAGAAGATAAACCGCAACAAATTCAAGAAGATGTACCACCCAAAAGGAAAAGAGTAAACAAGAAATTATTGGAAGAAAGAAGAACAAAGCAGAAACATGATAAACCAGCAAAAGAGATACAAGAAGATTCAAAAGAAGAAGATTCACAACACATTGAGAAAGTTACAGCATCAAAGCGAAAGAGAGAAAACAAGAAGAAATTTGATGATGAAAAGAAAGAAAAGGTGCAGAAGAAGAAGAAAAATGAAGAATACCTAGTACGTAAAGGAAAGAAAAAGGTGGTAATGGAAGAAGAAGACGAAGGAGATTCAGAGGATAAAGAAGTAGAATCAGAAGAAGGATATTCAGATGAACAAGTGGAAGAAGAAAAAGTAGAGACAGAGCTAAAAGGTAAAATAAAAACTTTGAGTTGAGTTGTATGCTACTATATATTTTTATTCATTGTATATTAAAAATAAAAATAAATGAATGAGTTACATGTATGCAGGTAGGTCAAGGAAGGATGAAACCAAGTTCAAATCATGTATGATGTCGTTGGTTGAAATGGGTAAATTTCTACACAATCTGTTTGAAGTAGGAGATTCCGAAAATCAGAAGAACACAATCAACGGGAGATGTCATACTCAAAACCTTTTTCTCGGGTTTAACTGAACCCGTTAGTCAATCTACGCACTTAGAGTGACTGAATATCTACCATTCAAGTGTATTTAACACTTATTTGTTGCCTTATAAAATAAAATGTTGTACCTAGATATAAAATTATGCCTCGGTTAAAACCCTTGGGTGCCAAATAGTTCAAATGCATGAATAACAGATGTCAAGTAAAAAATGCTAGGGGCACTTTAGTCTAGTTGTACTCGAAGATAATTACAAGAAAAGAAAACTTAACCTAAAGGAGTTTTAAATTTCTTCTTCCCTTTTATTGATTTTTCCTTCTTTCTCTGGGGATTTCTCTGAACCCTTGAAAATTTAGAGAACACTAGTGAAATCACGATAAGTTAGCAAGCTTTGTGGAGGTGAAATCATAACTAGTTGATGATGGTGTTTATGCATGTTGGTTGGATTATAAATGGAGAAGCGGAATTTCTGTTCTTCGATCTGAAAATTTGATTTGAGGCAAGTGGTTCTTAATAATTAATCTAAATAATTCTTTTCCAGTTTTTGCATGATGGATATATGCTTGATTTGGTACTGTCATGTAAACTCTTATTCAAATTTGATTTGTTGAAAAACAGATAAAATAGGGTTTATATCAATTTTGGTCTCTTCTTCCCAGATCTGTTTGCGATATTAACATTAAGTTCATTGTTGGTGCTTGAATGGGTTGCAGTAATTTGATTGAAACTGTGGTTCTAACTATTGATCATGAATTTGTCTAAAATATCAATCTATGCTTTATTTCCTTTTTAAATCGTATTACTGTTTGGAAAATAGTTGGTATCTGCTAGCTTTATAATCCATGCATGATGTTGTTGGTGGTGATAAAGTGAATTGTGTTAAACGATTTTGGTCTCATTTTACTTTAGTTTGTATAAAAGGAAATGATTCGAATTGGCATTGCTATATATACTCGTTTACCACGGATTTTGTGTTGAAATGTCTTTACTTAGTTAAATGGGAAATGGGTTTGCAACTACTCATGAAAATGGCTTGTGGGTGGATACACAAATAGTTAATTTTAAACTTTGTGTCTTCTGTATCGTTTGGTTAATTTAAGATTCATTTTTAGTACTTATAATTTAAGTGGAATTTAAAGGAAGCTATCATAAAGATGAAACCATATCTTCTGATTCTTGTAATGGATGTGAAAATAGCCAAGTGCTTAACTTTTAGGTGATCAGACTTATTATTGTATCCTTGTAGGAATGAAATATGGCTTGCTAAGAGGTGACGTAGATCTCTATTTATGATTTTGGGGTCATGGTGTTACTAGCTCACTTGGAACCTCTTAAATTGATTTTCATAGATATTGGGGTTAATCTAGTAGTGCGTGTATAGTGTTTCTAAATATGTTTGTCTGAACTATGGTTTGGTTGAAGTTGTGTATACGCAAACTAGCTTTTGGTGACTAGATTATTGGGGAGTTATCAAGTGTCATTGAGCTGACAATGGCGTCGGTATGTGAATTCGATGTTAATTCGTGTTGGCTTGACATGAAAAATGAATCTAGAATTAAGTTTACTATACCTTACATTACTACAGGTGCTGATATGGTTAGATGATAGTGAGGTAATGTCTAAATGTTTACATGGGTTGGTACATTAAATATGCCGATCCTAGTAGTGTAAAATGAGTGGGCTATGGCATGGTTGGACCCTTGGCTAATTGTATCTCAAATTATATATTTACTGAACTTATACTATATAGCACGTATATAATGGTTACCATATTGCATTGATACAGATGGAATGCTATAGTTTTGTATAATGGATAAACTAATTAGCTGTCTAATGGAGAGTATTTCATTATTAAAGATTCTGCAAGTGTGCTTTAGTATGAAATGAATTCTATTTTTCCACTACCTAATTGTTAACCTGACGTGTTTGTAACGATAGAATGTACTGGACTTGATAAGAATAATGTTAACACAATGCTAGTTACACTATAAAATGCTAGATTATGTTCAAAGACTTGGTCCGAGCAAATGTAGATGATTGCACCGTGACTACTCTTAAAATGTTGTGCACAACAACATGGTTAGACCATTTTGTTGTGAAATTGATTACACCTGATATTGTGAATATTTTGTTCTTGCAATAGTTTTCTTGCTAGACTAGCCGTTGAGATGAGATTTTGTAATAGAAATGTAAAGACATCTGCCATTTAACATCTACTATGAGATCTCTAGAAAAGAAAGCTAGTACAGTTGACTTATTGTCTTTTAAAGTGATTAGTGTCGACAGTTTTGTGGCAACAAAGAAATGACAAATGTTTGCCTGTTTAACCTTCTTTTGACCTGGACAAAATGAATGCATTTTCTTATGTGCAATTTTTACATGAGGCCATAAAGAAGTTCACGTTTAGAAAAATTGGCTGGTATCCTATATTTTCTTACTAGTTGTTATCTAATAAGCTTCCCACATCATAAGGTACCACTATGTCTTTTGATTTATTTTTATAATGGAAATGTATCTCACAGGGACTAGTAGCATACTAACCATGGCTAAGACAGTATCAACGATGAGATCCTAATTTTAGAGTTTTGCTATTACACCACTGAGATTGTAATTGATTTATGTCATAACCTGGCCTGTGCTTGACATGCTAGAGGAATCAAGGAAAAATAGATTTTTCGCAGTGGCGTGTCCATTTTACATTGGCCTCATGGTGTTGTACGATTGGTCTCTATCACCCCCATGGCATAGAAATTGTTAGACTGAACTTTGAAGTTCATTGTAATGTTATTTGTGGATTTGCGTAATTTTGTTACAATCCGACCATGATATAATATTTTATATGGTTTGTGTAAAGAGTCCACTTTAACTTTGTTTTTTGTTTATGACTCGATTATGGGTAAGGCATCTATATCTCATAATGGTAGGTGACTTTACTTGTTACTGGTATACGTGTCTATGATGGATGGATGTATTATGTCGAGTCATCTATATGGTTAGCTGCTTGTCATGAATTTAGTGTATTAAATGTAGAAAACCTGAAAAGCTCCATGTCTTCAATGATGTTATATAGGGAATTCTTGTTATGCGTGGTTTAGTATTATTTTGATACCTTTGGCTTTCACATAGTAGTTCTCTAATCAAAATTAATTGTATGCACTGCAAATGGAATTGGAATCAGTTTACTTGATAGCTGATAAGAGATAGTTGCTACCATTATGGGTAGTTCATACTATCTAATAAAAAGTTGACAAACTACGGTCGTGCTTGATCCCTTCGAGCAAAGGAGAGGGTACGTAGGCAGCCGCTATGCGGTTCAGCACAACTCTACAAGGTTGTTCATATCATTTGAAAGTCTTGGTTACTGCTTTGCAGTTCATACCATCTATTCAGAGATGATTACAACCTTGGCAAGTATATATCATGTGCAACTGGCCAATGATGGCTGGTAACCAGAACTACCTTAATTTTTGCAACTGGCCGTATGTTATGTTTGGGCAATTGGCCCGTGTTAATTTTGGCAACTGGTCGTCAGTTATTTTGGGCAATTGGCCCATGTTAATTTTGGCAACTGGCCGTATGTTATGTTTTGGCAATTGGCCCGTGTTAATTTTGGCAACTGGTCGTCAGTTATTTTGGGCAATTGGCCCGTGTTAATTTTGGAAACTGGCCGTATGTTATGTTTGGGCAATTGGCCCGTGTTAATTTTTGCAACTGGCCGTCTGTTATTTTTGGGCAATTGGCCCGTGTTAATTTTGGCAACTGGCCGTCTGTTATTTTGGGCAATTGGACCGTGTTAACTTTGGCAACTGGACGTATGTTATGTTTGGGCAATTGGCCCGTGTTAATTTTTTTAACTGGCCGTCTGTTATTTTTGGGCAATTGGTCCGTGTTAATTTTGGTAACTGATCGTATAAATGGTTAGAATCGGCAACTGGATGTATAAGTTATTGGGTTAGCAACTACCCAAATATGATTTTAGGCAATCGGCTGTCCCTTATTTTTTGAAATTGGAACCCTTGTGGAATTCTATGAGTATTATGGTATGGGACATATGCTCATAGAATTTTGAGTTTGAGACCAATGAAATTTCTACCGTGTGCAGGATTATGAATGGACAAATTTTGCTTGAGTGGCGTATCCGAGAGTCGGAGCTTTCCAAGCGGGTCGTAACCCGTCGCATTGGGAGCGAAAATTCTCTGGTCCGCCACAGTTGGTATCAGAGCAGTTCCGGTTCAGACGGGACCGTGTGTTTGAAACTTATCCGTATTCTGCTTGTGCTGTGATTACAAGTAACTCTCTTTACTTCTGGCTTAATTTTGAACTTCGGGACGAAGTTCTTTTTAAGGAGTTGATAATGTCATACTTCAAACCTTTTTCTTGGGTTTAGCTGAACCCATTAGTCAATCTACGCACTTAGAGTGACTGAATATCTACCATTCAAGTGTATTTAACACTAATTTGTTGCCTCATAAAATAAAATGTTGTACCTAGATATAAAATTATGCCTCGGTTCAAACCTTTGGGTGCCAAATAGTTCAAATGCATGAATAACAGATATCAAGTAGAAAAATGCTAGGGGCACTTTAGTCTAATTGTACTCGAAGATAAAAACAAGAAAAGAAAACTTAACCTGAAGGAGTTTTAAATTTCTTCATCCCTTTTATTGATTTTTCCTTCTTTATCTGGGGATTTCTCTGAACCCTTGAAAATTTAGAGAACGCTAGTGAAATCACGATAAGTTAGAAAGCTTTGTGGAGGTGAAATCATAGCTAGTTGATGATGGCGTTTATGCATGTTGGTTGGATTATAAATGGAGAAGCGGAATTTCTGTTCTTCGATCTGAGAATTTGATTTGAGGCAAGTGGTTTTCAATAATTAATCTAAATAATTCTTTTCCAGTTTTTGCATGCTGGATATATGCTTGATTTGGTACTGTCATGTAAACTCTTATTCAAATTTGATTTGTTGAAAAACAGATAAAATAAGACTTATATCAATTTTGGTCTCCTTTTCCCAGATCTGTTTGCGATATTAACATTAAGTTCATTGTTGGTGCTTGAATGGGTTGCAGTAATTTGATTGAAACTGTGGTTTTAACTGTTGATCATGAATTTGTCTAGAATATCAATCTATGCTTTATTTCCTTTTTAAATCGTATTACTGTTTGGAAGATAGATGGTATCTGCTAGCTTTATGATCCATGCATGATGTTGTTGGTGGTGATAAACTGAATTGTGTTAAACGATTTTGGTCTCATTTTACTTTAGTTTGTACAAAAGGAAATGATTCGAATTGGTATTGCTATATATACTCGTTTACCACGGATTTTGTGTTGAAATGTCTTTACTTAGTTAAATGGGAAATGGGTTTGCAACTACTCATGAAAATGGCTTGTGGGTGGATACAAAAATAGTTAATTTTAAATTTTGTGTCATCCGTATAGTTTGGTTAACTTAAGCTTTATTTTTAGTACTTATAATTTAAGTGGAATTTAAAGGAAGCTGTCGTAAAGATGAAACCATATCTTCTGATTCTTGTAATGGATGTGAAAATAGCCAAGTGCTTAACTTTTAGGTGATCAGACTAATTATTGTATCTTTGAAGGAATGAAATATGGCTTGCTAAGAGGTGACGTAGATCTCTATTTACGATTTTGGGGTCATGGTGTTACTGGCTCACTTGGAACCTCTTAAATTGATTTTCATAGATATTGGGGTTAATCTAGTATTGCGTATATAGTGTTTCTAAATATGTTTGTCCGAACTATGGTTTGGTTGAAGTTGTGTATACGCAAACTAGATTTTGGTGACTAGATTATTGGGGAGTTGTCAAGTGTCATGGAGTTGACAATGGCGTCGGTATGTGAATTCGATGTTAATTCGTGTTGGCTTGACATGAAAAATGAATCTAGAATTAAGTCTATTATACCTTGCATTACTACAGGTGCTGATATGGTTAGATGATAGTGAGTTACTGTCTAAATGTTTACATGGGTTGGTACATTAAATATGCCGATCCTAGTAGCATAAAATGAGTGGGATATGGCATGGTTGGACCCTTGGCTAATTGTATCTCAAATTATATATTTACTGTACTTATACTATATAGCACGTATATAATGGTTACCATAATGCATTGATACAGATGGAATGCTATAGTTTTGTAGAATGGATAAACTAATTAGTTGGCTAATGGAGAGTATTTCATTATTAAAGATTCTGCAAGTGTGCTTTAGTATGAAATGAATTCTATTTTTCCACTACCTAATTGTTAACCTGAGGTGTTTATAACGATAGAATGTACTGGACTTGATACTAATAATGTTAACACAATGCTAGTTACACTATAAAATGCTAGATTATGTTCAAAGACCGTGTCCGAGCAAATGTAGATGATTGCACCGTGACTACTCTTAAAATGTTGTGCACAACAACATGGTTAGACCATTTTGCTGTGAAATTGATTACACCTGATATTGTGAATATTTTGTTCTTGCAATAGTTTGCTTGCTAGACTAGCCATTGAGATGATATTTTGTAATAGAACTGTAAAGACATCTGCTATTTAGCATCTACTATGAGATCTCTATAAAAAAAAGCTAGTACAGTTGACTTATTGTCTTGTAAAGTGATTAGTGTCGACAGTTTTGTGGCAACAAAGAAATGACAAATGTTTGCCTGTGTTAACCTTCTTTGGACATGGACAAAATGAATGCATTTTCTTATGTGCAATTACATGAGACCATAAAGAAGTTCACGTTTAGAAAAATTGGCTGGTATCCCATCTTTTCTTACTAGTTGTTATCTAATAAGCTTCCCACATCATAAGGTACCACTATGTCTTTTGATTTATTTTTATAATAGAAATGTATCTCACAGGGACTAGTAGCATACTAACCATGACTAAGCCAGTATCAACGATTAGATCCTAATTTTAGAGTTTTTCTATTACACCACTGAGATTGTAATGGATTTATGTCATAACCTGGCCTGTGCTTGACATGCTAGAGGAATCAAGGAAAAATAGATTTTTCGCAGTGGCGTGTCCATTTTACATTGGCCTCATGGTATTGTACGATTGGTCTCTATCACCCCCATGGCATACAAATTGTTAGACTGAACTTTGAAGTTCGTTGTAATGTTATTTGTGGATTTGCGTAATTTCGTTACAATCCGATCATGATATAATATTTTATATGGTTTTTGTAAATAGTCCACTTTAACTTTGTTTTTTTGTTTTTGACTCAATCACGGGTAAGGCATCTATATCTCATAATGGTAGGTGACTTTACTTGTTACTGGTATACGTGTCTATGATGGATGGATGTATTATGTCGAGTCATCTATATGGTTAGCTGCTTGTCATGAATTTAGTGTATTAAATGTAGAAAACCTGAAAAGCTCCATGTCTTCAATGATGTTATATAGGGAATTCTTGTTATGCGTGGTTTAGTATTATTATGATACCTTTGGCTTTCACATAGTAGTTCTCTAATCAAAATTAATTGTATGCACTGCAAATGGAATTGGAATCAGTTTATTTGATAGCTGATAAGAGATAGTTGCTACCATTATGGGTAGTTCATACTATCTAATAAAAAGTTGACAAACTACGGTCGTGCTTGATCCCTTCGAGCAAAGAAGAGGGTACGTAGGCAGTCGTTATGCGGTTCAGCACAACTCTACAAGGTAGTTCTTATCATCTGAAAGTCTTGGTTACTGCTTTGCAGTTCATACCATCTATTCAGAGATGATTACAACCTTGGAAAGTATATATCATGTGCAACTGGCCAATGATGGCTGGTAACTAGAACTACCTTAATTTTGGCAACTGGCCGTATGTTATGTTTGGGCGATTGGCCCGTGTTAATTTTGGCAACTGGCCGTCAGTTATTTTGGGAAATTGGCCCGTGTTAATTTTTGCAACTAGCCGTTTGTTATGTTTGGGCAATTGTCCCGTGTTAATTTTTGCAACTGGCCATATGTTATGTTTGGGCAATTGGCCCATGTAAATTTTGGCAACTGGCCGTCCGTTATTTTTGGGCATTTGGCCCATGTTAGTTTTGGCAACTGGCCGTCTGTTATTTTGGGCAATTGGCCCGTGTTAACTTTGGCAACTGGACGTATGTTATGTTTGGGCAATTGGCCAGTGTTAATTTTTTTAACTGGCCGTCTGTTATTTTTGGGCAATTGGCCCGTGTTAATGTTGGTAACTGATCGTATAAATGGTTAGAATCGGCAACTGGATGTATAAGTTTTTTGGTTGGCAACTACCCAAATATGATTTTAGGCAATCGGCCGTCCCTTATTTTTTGAAATTGGAACCCTTGTGGAATTCTATGAGTATTATGGTATGGGACATATGCTCATAGAATTTTGAGTTTGAGACCAATGAAATTTCTACCGTGTGCAGGATTATGAATGGACAAATTTTGCTTGAGTGACGTATCCGAGAGTCAGAGCTTTCCAAGCGGGTCGTAACCCGTCCCATTGGGAGCGAAAATTCTTTGGTCCACCACAGTTTGTATCAGAGCAGTTCCGGTTCAGACGGGACCGTATGTTTGAAACTACGATCGTGCCTTATCCCTTCGAGAAACGGAGAGGGTACATAGGAAGCCGCTATGCGGTTCAGCAAAACTCTACAGGGTTTTACATATCATCTGAAAGTCCTGGTTTCTGCTTTGCAGTTCATACCATCTATTCAGATATGATTGCAACCTTGGCAAGTATATATCATGGGAAACTGACCAATGATGGCTGGTAACCAGAACTACCTTAATTTTTGCAACTGGCCGTATGTTATGTTTGGGCAATTGGTCCGTGTAAATTTTTGCAACCGACCGTCCCTTATTTTGGGCAATTGGCCCGTGTTAATTTTTGCAACTGGCCGTATGTTATGTTTGGGCAATTGGCCCGTGTTAATTTTGGAAACTGGTCGTATGTTATGTTTGGGCAATTGGCCCGTGTTAATTTTTGCAACTGGCCATCCGTTGTTTTTGGGCCATTGGCCCGTGTTAATTTTTGCAATTGGCCGTCTGTTATTTCGGACAATTTTCCCGTGTTAATTTTTGCAACTGGACGTATGTTATGTTTGGGCAAATGGCCCATGTTAATTTTGGCAACTGGTCGTCTTTTAATTTTGGGAAATTTTCCCGTGTTAATTTTGGCAACTGGTCATATAAATGGTTAGAATCGGTAACTGGTCGTATAAGTTATTGGGTTGGCAACTTCCCAAATCTGATTTTAGGCAATCGGCCATCCCTTATTTTTTTAAATTGGAACCCTTGTGGAATTCTATGAGTATTATGGTATGGGACATATGCTCATAGAATTCTGAGTTTTAGACTAATGAAATTTCTACCGTGTGCAGGATTATAAATGGACAAATTTTGCTTTAGTGGCCTATCCGAGAGTCGGAGCTTGCCAAGCGGGTCGTAACCCGTCCCATTGGGAGCGAAAATTCTCTGGTCCGCCACAGTTTGTATCAGAGCAGTTCTGGTTCAGACGGGACCGTATGTTTGAAACTACGGTCGTGCTTGATCCCTTAGAGAAACGGAGAGGGTACGTAGGAAGCCGCTATGCGGTTCAACACAACTCTACAGGGTTGTTCATATCATCTGAAAGTCTTGGTTAGTGCTTTGCAGTTCATACCATCTATTCAGATATGATTGCAACCTTGGCAAGTATATATCTTGGGCAACTGGCCAATGATGGCTGGTAACCAGAACTACTTTAATTTTGGCAACTGGCCGTATGTTATGTTTGGGCAATTGGTCCGTGTTAATTTTTGCAACTTGTCGTCTGTTATTTTGGGCAATTGGCCCGTGTTAATTTTTGCAACTGGCCGTATGTTATGTTTGGGCAATTGGCCCGTGTTAATTTTGGAAACTGGTCGTATGTTATGTTTGGGCAATTGGCCCGTGTTAATTTTTGCAACTGGCCATCCGTTGTTTTTGGGCCATTGGCCCGTGTTAATTTTTGCAATTGGCCGTCTGTTATTTCGGACAATTTTCCCGTGTTAATTTTTGCAACTGGACGTATGTTATGTTTGGGCAAATGGCCCATGTTAATTTTGGCAACTGGTCGTCTTTTAATTTTGGGAAATTTTCCCGTGTTAATTTTGGCAACTGGTCATATAAATGGTTAGAATCGGTAACTGGTCGTATAAGTTATTGGGTTGGCAACTTCCCAAATCTGATTTTAGGCAATCGGCCATCCCTTATTTTTTTAAATTGGAACCCTTGTGGAATTCTATGAGTATTATGGTATGGGACATATGCTCATAGAATTCTGAGTTTTAGACTAATGAAATTTCTACCGTGTGCAGGATTATAAATGGACAAATTTTGCTTTAGTGGCCTATCCGAGAGTCGGAGCTTGCCAAGCGGGTCGTAACCCGTCCCATTGGGAGCGAAAATTCTCTGGTCCGCCACAGTTTGTATCAGAGCAGTTCTGGTTCAGACGGGACCGTATGTTTGAAACTACGGTCGTGCTTGATCCCTTAGAGAAACGGAGAGGGTACGTAGGAAGCCGCTATGCGGTTCAACACAACTCTACAGGGTTGTTCATATCATCTGAAAGTCTTGGTTAGTGCTTTGCAGTTCATACCATCTATTCAGATATGATTGCAACCTTGGCAAGTATATATCTTGGGCAACTGGCCAATGATGGCTGGTAACCAGAACTACTTTAATTTTGGCAACTGGCCGTATGTTATGTTTGGGCAATTGGTCCGTGTTAATTTTTGCAACTTGTCGTCTGTTATTTTGGGCAATTGGCCCGTGTTAATTTTTGCAACTGGCCGTATGTTATGTTTGGGCAATTGGCCCGTGTTAATTTTGGCAACTGGTCGTATGTTATGTTTGTGCAATTGGCCCGTTTTAATTTTGGAAACTGGCCGTCCGTTGTTTATTGGCAATTGGCCCGTGTTAATTTTTGCAATTGGCTGTCTTTTATTTCGGGCAATTTGCCCGTGTTAATTTTGGCAACTGGTCGTATGTTATGTTTGGGCAATTGGCCCGTGTTAATTTTGGCAACTGGTCATATAAATGGTTAAAATCGGCAACTGGTCGTATAAGTTATTGGGTTGGCAACTGCCCAAATCTGATTTTAGGCAATCGGCCATCCATTATTTTTTGAAATTGGAACCCTTGTGGAATTCTATGAGTATTATGGTATGGGACATATGCTCATAGAATTCTGAGTTTTAGACTAATGAAATTTCTACCGTGTGCAGGATTATGAATGGACAAATTTTGCTTGAGTGGCGTATCCGAGAGTCGGAGCTTGCCAAGCAGGTCGTAACCCGGCCCGTTGGGAGCAAAAATTCTCAGGTCCGCCACAAGAAAGCACTTAAGGAATGTCCGTTCTGGGACTTCATCAACCCATTCTACACAACAGACATGAGCAATATAGCGACTGATAAGTTGTTAACCAAAAGCAACCTTGCAATCCAGCTTCTTATTGGTGCATTCGATAAGAAAACAAGCAAGTTCAAGTTTGGAGATAAGGAAACTGCTTTTGAGTGCTCTCTAGAACCAAGAGATTTTGCAATTATGTTTAAGATAAGAAGGGTCACCGAGAGTGAAGAGTTGAAGAAGTTGCTGAAACAAAAGAATGGACCTGAACCCGCTGCATGGTTAAAGAACAAGTTCAGACCAGAGAAAGATGCAGATATCAGTGAGAAAATAATGAAGGCTGAAATTGAGCGTAAACTAAAAGATGCAGCTAAAGATGAGTCTGACCCACAACATTTTGTGAGACTTTTTGCTATGTGGCTATGCACGATTTTTTTCTTCACATATGCTGGTGCAACAGGATTAGCAAAGAAATGGCTGCCTCATATTTTAAACATGGACAAAGTCTCATGGCCAGATCACATCGTAGAGTATCTGCTTAAATACATTGGAAAGCAGAAAGGAAGTGTTACTGGCTGCACAACTCTACTGCCGGTAAGAAAAGAAGTTCACTTCATATAAAGTAACAGAATTAACTAATATATATTTTTGAAGATAGTAAAATGCATACTGCATGTTCAAACTAACCTCATTGATTCTATGTATGCAGTATTGGTTCTGCGAACATACAGGAAACTACATCACCAAGAGATCGAATCATGAAGGCTCAACTCCAAGATTCCTGAGATGGAGCCAACACGCAATGTGCAAAAAAACAGGTAAAAAGAATTTGGAAAGAAAGTTAACAAGGGAATAGACAAGACTTGGTTTAATCATCAGGTAAAAAATTCATTTACTCAATTTATATTTCAAAATGAATTCAGTTTTTATTATGTCAACAAAGGAAGTTGATCCCAATTTAGGGAGTCAACAACCAAAGTTTGTGTATCAACAATAGAAGTTGATCCAATTGTATCGAGTGGACAACAAAGGTTTACACAGTAACTGAAATGTACCCCAGTTTGTTTGTGTCAATATTGGAAGTTGATCCCCAATGAATGAAATCAACAACCAAAGGTGACATCATATCTGAAATGTACTTCACTTATATATTGACTAAAATAGGGTTTTAACTGCAATTTCATGTACGTCGCACCTCACTCGGGGGCTACGCCCCCTCGTGAAAGATATATTAAGGGTAGAATGTGAGACAAAAACCCAAAAAATACTTTGCTAACTGTATTGATCACCGGTTTGCAGGTTCATGAATATTTTGTTGATCCAGTTACAGAAGATGAGATATATTTGATTGACTTGTCAGCACCAGCACGAGATTTGGAAGTAGAAAGGCAGGGGAATGAGGAGCTGACATAATAAATTTTGTATATGGAATGTGACAAGCAGGAAATAACTTATCAAAGAAGGGGCCAAACAAAGATGTTGATGAACAACATAATCTTCATGAAGAAAGTTATTAACAATAACAAGGACAAGATTAAGTTGCAGCCTGCAGATGAAGAGAGACTTAAAGATATTTCTAAAGAAGTGAAGGAATAGAGAGAAAGGGAGATACATGTCCAGAGAGCAAGATCAGAGAGTACTCAACAGGAATTCAGAAGAGCATCCAAAGATTTGTTTGAGACTGAATTAACTCCAGTGGAGAATACAAGAGGAGAACCATCTAGAAAGGAGAATGAAGCTGACTTAAACAATGCAAGTGACAAACCACAAGCAGATGGAATGAATATAGAAGAACCAGAATCAAGTCAGCTCACCTTGTCACTGTCACTGTCAGATGCAGGTCAAAGTGATTTGGAAAAAACTTTCAAAAGGGTTTTCAAAGTGGACTAAAGTTCGAGGTACATCCTATAGTGACAAATCAATTGGCAAACTGGAAGATGGGATTCGAAGCAGGAAAATAAGAAAAAAGAAGACAAGTAGTGAATCTTCAGATAGCTAATGTGATTGCAGAGATTGGAAACTCAGTTGAATAGTTAGAAGAGGAGAATGAAGTCAAAGAAGGAGAAATGAGTACAAACATGCAGGAAGCGGAGATCGTGGGAGATTTAATTGTTTATTCAGCTCCTTCAATTAAAGCTATACCTCTAGAAAGATTGGATTATGTCTCTACAGGTACTATTTTAACTCAGTTGAAGAAGTAATCAATTTAAAAGACATATTAGTTACTATAAGTATTGTATGCAAGTGTGTTTATGTTATGCACAGTTTGGATGTTATGAATTAATTTGTTTGGTTTACTAATTTCTATACATCTGTGATGAATGAAAATGAGTGAATGTTAGTATTAAAGATACCAAGTATGTACAGCTAATTGATTTCTATACATGCATTTTTATTTTATTTTATTAAGTGTCAACAATGAAAGTTGATCCATGAAAGCAATGGATCAACAAATAATGAATGATTGGTTTGTAATCAAGAAGAGAATGAGTGTTAGCATTGCAGGGTATTTAGAGATAACTGAATTAACTTTGTGCATAAAGATAAAACCATGCATATGTTTTTATTTTTGTAAGTTTCAACAGTAGAAGTTGATCCAATAATGTGGGGTAAACAATGGAAGTTGATCCCATAAAAGGACCAACAACAATTGTTGATCCCAAAAACAATGGGTCAACAAATGATATGTTGATACTGTTTACATAAGACTGTTTCCTATTAATCAAATCGGACTATTTCCCTACAGGTACTACCCCAAGCTTCGGTGCGATCACTGCCAGAATATTTACTCTTACTCCTCCACAACAGATGGAAGATGCTGCGACACAACAAACGGAATATACTCCTACACAGAAAACGGAAGAGGGTGATTCTGCACCTGCAGATGACAAGGATGTATTGGAAGGGCTTAAAGTGATTAACAAAATAGATGAAATTGATGGGCCAACTGAAGAGGAAGACACCACCCAAGACGATGATGATTCTGAAGTGACGTAGAGCCAAAGGAATCAGTGTGACGCTACTGGAAGAGCAGTGAGGTATAACACAAGGTCATCAAGGAAGCCGACAAATAAATACACACCTCAAGGTAAAGTGAACAAGGGGAAGAAAGGAGGAAAGGGAAAGAAGAAGAAGAAGAAGAAGAAGAAAAAGAAGGGGGGGAAGTGTTGAAGAACCGGAAATAATCAACCTTGATGTGTCGCCATCTGAGCCAATAAAGCTGAAGAAGCCAGAAAAACTCAAACTCTGGAAATCCTGCACCAAGGAACAAGAAAAGGTCCTTCGTTCATTCTTTGAGAAAGCGACAGAAAGGTATGTAACTCTATAACAAATTGCCTGTTTATTTATAGGTATAAACAATCAAAGTTGATGCCATGGAACATCTGCGAAAAAACGATTGTAAATCCAAGTTACAATTAGAATTTCTAATATGTTATGTCAAGATAATAATACTTCAATAATAATATGTTATGTTATGTCAGGGAGTTAACCTAATCTTTACAAATGCAGTGACAGATCATGTAGCTTTTATTTCAACAATGACGTGGAAGAGATCGTCTATGGAAGGCATATCCAAGCTCTATTGGATGACCAAAACATTAACAGCGAGATTGTTGATTACTACATCAACATGCTGTAATTAAAGATGCAAGATCCAGCTAAGCCGGACTACTACGGGAAGAAGCACTTAATTCTGTCTACAAATTCTTATGTAAGTAACGACCACTCTTAATCTGTCTTTTCAATAACTTGTTACATCAACTTATTTTGTTCTATATTATCGTAGTTGAAATCTTATTTAGGTGAGATGAAACAATTTAGTGTTATAGGGATGGTTCAAGTATACATGATGAATAAATGAATGAATTATTGTTATTATCTGTCAAAAACAAACTAATGTCAAGAATATGATGCAACAACTGATGAGGGTCGCAGTAGCTACCAAAGATGCAAAGAAAGTGGATGAATGTGGGATTCCAACTAACTTAAGGGAGAATTACCCAGTGAATGGCAATGACACATTACTGCTCATACCAATGTGTCTCCAAGACAGGGATAAGAAACTATTCCATTCGGTGCTGCTTGCGTTAATAGGTGGAAGATGGTTAATTTTCAACACCATACATCACAAAAAAGGATACAACGACCAATACAATGTCATGGTACAACCATTGACTGATGTCCTGAAAAAAATGGGAAAAAAAGATGTTGAGACAGATGGACCAGTAACTACACATTTTGAGCACTACCAGGTACCACAACAAAGGGGTTTGGACTGCGCAATCCACCTTTGCTTATTCATGAAATGTTTGGTAAAGCGTGGGCACTGCTGGGATCTAGATGATAAGAGCATCGAATACCATGAGAAGATAAACAAGAAGAGAGTGAAGATGGCTGCCAGGATGTTAGCTGAATTTGATTCATGGAAACCAACTTTGGAAGTTACATACACACCGGAAGAAGATAAGCAAGTACAACAACTTACTGACTCAGTCAAAGAGGTTAAGGAAGCACAACAACTTACCGACTAGGTTGACGAAATACTCAATATACAAGATTCTGTTGAACCATTAGATTAGTGCAACACATTGTTCATGCTCTGACAAAAGAAACATCTTAGGTGTAGTTTAACATATCCTGGTAAGTAAAATGTAGGTCTGCTCATTGGAAGTTAGTTTGAAAAGACATCTTATAGTTATTGTAAAGAAATGTCTGAAGGTCTGTTTATGTTCTGAAACAATTTGGATGATATGTTTAGTACTGGTTTGTTATGAATTAATATTACTATTAGTTTGCTTTACTAATTTCTATCCATCTATAAAACATTGAATGAATGGTTTTGTTATCAAGTGAATGAATGTTGGTAGTAAAGATTGCAGGTATGCACAGCTAATAGAGTTAACTTGTATATACAGATAAAACCATGAATTTTTTTTATTTTTATTGAGCATCAACAATGGAAGTTGGTCCATGAATAGGATCAACAATGGAAGTTGATCCCAAAAATCAATGGGTCAATTATTTATTTTTTGATGAATAAGTGATTGGTTTCTCATCAAGTGAATTAATGTTAATATTAAAGATTGCAGGTATGCACAGCTAATGGAGTTAACTTGTATATAAAGATAAAACCATGCAATTTTTTTCTTTTCATTAAGCATCAACAATAGAAGTTGATCCAGTAATGGGGGATCAATATTGGAAGTTGATCCCATGATTAGGATCAACAATGATATGTTGATACTGTTTACATACTACTTTTTCCTGTAAAAAAAAAGCTAGTAAACTTGGAACCTGCAAACTGACATAAACTGACAAGAAAAACATTCATACACAAATAAAACAGAATGTACGTCATTAAAAACACAACAAATCCAACAAGAAAAATAGGAAAAAGCATAAAAAGAACTAACATCCAAGTTGATCATCCAAGAACTAGCATAAAAAGGTAAAAACAAAGTTCAGAAAAATAGGAAAGCATTCACAAAAACTTCAGAACAACATCCTCCTCAAAAAGTTGATCATCCTGGAATTAGACTCCTTGTGGAACACTGGTGCACGAGGAGTCAAAGGATCTCTGCGACATCTACTACGGTTGTGGAAGGCAAGTCTCCCACACTGAACACACTTCTTCTTCTTGCGAACTTTTTCTCGACAACCCCTGTACCTTGCAGTAGTTGGCCTTCCAGCTGAATCTCGACCACCGTTGGGAGGAAATACATAACCATCCTCAGAAACTTTAGGCGGCCTCTTACTGTCCGGAATATGATAGATAGGACGAGCATACAAACCTATATAGTACTCGGTCGTGTAATACGGAATAATATACTTGTAAGGTTCATCTGGCCCAATCTGCAACATCGCTTTCATCAAGTGGGTGAAAGGGAAACTCTGCTTCTACTACCAATTACAAGTGCATGTCTTAGCATCCAAGTTGACTGTGTGCTTTCCAGTAGGAGAAATGATCTCAAAAACTTTACCACTTGATCTTCGAAACTTGTAAAAACGGTAGTCAGTCACCCTCTTGTTGAGCCTAGCCTGCATCCGGGGAGTAAGCTTTGCAGTCCACTTACTAGACTCCACCAACCTCTTGTAGTTCTGCTCCATTACCTTGGCACGAATACAATCGATAGGCTCAAGTGCTGGAATCCGCTTATCATGCTTAATCACACTGTTAAAAATCTCAGCAATGTTCGATGTGTTCTCACCAAACCTTTCTCCTAGAAACGCATGAGCAGCCCAGTTCTGGAATGAAATCTTTACCATCCAATCAATCACTGAATCCAGCTTCAGATTGCTCATACTCTTGGCAGCAGTATAAAATTTCTCATTTGTTAACGCAGTGTAGCACTATTCAAACAACTTCACAACAGTTTGCCTACTCTTTCCCTTTGGAACCGGAATATTCCCTTTCATGTGGTACAAACAGTATGAATGGTGAGCCTTTGGGAAGATCACAGGGACATGATTCAAAAGGCCAGCTCCACGGTCTGATATGATGGTCAGTGGACGGTCTTACTGATAATACCCTTCAAATTGGTTAAGAACCATTCCCAACTCTCACAATTTTCACAAGGTACAATTCCAAATGCAACTGGATAGATCTCTACAAAATAAAAATAAAACAAAGATTCAAAAAGTGACACACAAAAACTGAAATCCATGAACAAGTTATGGGGTGAACAACAAAAATTATGGGATCAACAACAAGAATTATGGGATCAACAACTGGAATTATGGGATCAACAACAGAAGTTATGGGACCAACAATTGAAATTATGGACCAACAGTTGAAATTATGGACCAACAACAAAAGTTGATACAAAAAAATGGGATCAACAACTGGAATTATGGGATCAACAATTGAAATAATGGATCAAACAACAAAAGTTATTGGATCAACATCAATAATTATGGGATGAACAAAAGTTATGTGATCCATAGAATTGAAATCCAGGGACATATCAGACTATATTGTGTGATTCAACAATGAAAGTTGAAACACTTAATAATTAAAAAAGAGAAAAAAGATTAAAAATCATACCTTGGTTACCAGTTTTCCCGCAAGCAACCATAAGACCGCCCTTAAATTTCCAAGTGAGAAAAGTACAATAAATAAATAACATCGGACGACAGTAATTATTGAAACCAGTAATGGAAGCTTCGAAAGAAACAAAAAACCTCCAGAACTGCTTCATTACACCATCATATTCAAAGTTGACGAGCTTCCAGGATTATAAAGTTCAATTGATTTTTTATACCAAACAAAGTCTGAATAGGACTTGATGCCATCACCCCAAAGACACTTTTTAGTGAACTGTAAACCATGGTATGCCTGACTATACATGAGATCAATACCATATTCCAGATGGAGCATATCTTTGACATCAGCTGCAGTCTTCTTTTTATTTGATGCTCGAAATTCATCTATTAAGATATCCTTCAGAAAAGACTTCGTCATCCTGACTTTTGCGAGATCAGAAGAAGCTAAATCACATGCATGCTCTCCGTGAAACTTCTTGCACTGAAACACACCTTTAGTATTGGAAACGAGAGATGCATGAAACCTCCAGCTACAATTTTGACTTTTCTTGTTCTTACACTGCACAATGTAACATTTCTTGTCACTCTTACGTACGTCAAGTTTGTAACCACTCTGAAATTCATACTTCTTAACACTATCACGACAATCGTTTTTACTTTTAAAAACATGCCCTACTCCGGTTAAGATGTTGGCCCAAGCATCTGACTTCTTGGGGACCCTTTTGATCAAAGATGAATCATCCGTCAAATCTTCTACAACAGCCACCTCGTTGTTTGAAACACAACTTGATGATGATGAAAAATGAGCAACAAAAGAAGAAGGAGGAACAGAATCAACGCAAATCTTAAACTGGATGTTAAACTTCAACACATCAATCCCTTTCGAGATGCAGTAGTGAATGAAAAACCTCAACTCCAAACCGTGATTAATCACATGTGAAATTCCATCTACAGTGTAACCAAAAAGTACGAGATCTTCAGGGACATAAGGCCAGTATTGTTTCACCACACTAATCATCTCGCTGACAATTGTTGATTCCGAAACAGCATGCGATACGGTCAAATTGGATAAAGTGAACTCTGCAACAGCCATCTTTGGCCTGCAACAATCATAACAGATCAACAAAACTAATAAAACATAAAAAAAATTGAGATCAACAAACCAATGTTGACACCAAAATCTGTCAACAACCAGTGTTGATCCAATAAAAAAACATTTATCAACAACCATAATCAGAAAATTATCCAGGTTATTTCATCAATAATGAAAGTTGATCCAATAAAACATCTATCAACAACCATAATCAAAAAATTATCCAGGTTATTTGCATCAACAATGAAAGTTGATCCAACAAACCTGCATCAACAACCAATGTTGATCCAATAAAACAGCTATCAACAACCATAATCAAAAAATTATCCAGGTTATTTGCATCAACAATGAAAATTGATCCAACAAACCTGCATCAACAACCAATGATGATATAAATAATCTGGATATTGTACAAATTTTTAGTGTCAACAATGAAAAAACTATGTCAATAACAAGGATTTTGCTAGAAAAAAATAGCATAAACAGCATCATATATGTTACTTCGCATCGCATTAGTATGCAATCGGTGCAAATGTGAACCTGCAACATGAAATACTACATGAACATACATGCTCCATGTTAAAAAATTCACTGCAAATCATAAGAAAAAGGCTAAACCTAACCTAAGCTACAAATTCAAATTACGTCACACATCACTCGGGGGCTGCGCCCCTTCGTGAAAGTTATATTCACTGTCGAACGTTAGATATGTAAACGGATTTTATCAACACTAACTTCTAACTTTTAATTGATTACACTAACTTCTAACTTCTAATTATACCAAAACTGATTCATCAACACTCAGTATCCTCAAATCTTCAACACTCAGTATTATCCAAATAATTCTCTTAATAATTCATCCACACTATGAAATTATCCAAAATAATTCAAAACGAGAACTGATTCATTCAAAGTACATTGAAGCTAAAACTCATGAATTATAAACCTAACATTGAATCATGAGCCGATCTAAGTAAAACAACAGAAATTCAAAAATAAAAAGCCGTAGATTTGAGATTGAAGAATTGAATAATACCTGTTTAAGAGATGAATAACGATCTCGAATTCAAATAATATGTAAATGAACCAATCAATCCAGTAGAATCAAACACACAAAATCAAGCTTCCAAAATCTCGATCTCTGCAACAGAAAATACAAATAAACTGAAATCAAATATGAAGATTTAGAAACTACAAATCAAACATGCAAATATCATATAAATTTCTACTCATCTTCAATCACGAATCACCATTACCAATTTGTTGCAGAAAAACAGATCGAGAATTTTCTGTTGATTCTGTTGTTGATGAAGTTACTCAGTTCAGATCTCAGATTTAAACAAACGAATGATTAAATTGATGAACATAGATTCAGTAGAAGAAGAAGATGATGATTTTCTGGTGATTGAAACTCTAGATTTCACAGAAAATATTTCGATTTTTTTTTCCTTCTCATTTCAGCTGATGGGAGATCGGCTTCTCTCTCTCGTTCAGTTTTTCTTTCCGTTGGTAACTGTTTTTTTGTTTTAGAATAATAAATATATATGAAGGGTATATTTGTAATCTTACAGAATCCTTAATGGACCTGATGGGCTTTAGATTAAAAGGGGTATATTTGTTATGTAGTATTTGTAAAGCCTATGAAAAAGATTGACAATTATATAATTCCCACTGAAATATAGGTTTGTGCAAAAGGGGATTTTTGGGTTACGGGAGAACGCAGAGTGAAATATCAGTAGAGATCTTAGAGGAAGTGCGATGAAGAAAACCCAATTGATTCCTGGTAGGATTTGAATACAGGGAATTTTTCTTAACACTAAGTACATCGATTTATGAGGAGAGAACGAGATTAAGGAGTATTCAGAATCCATGAAGAATGGAGAAGTGGTAGAGTTTCATACGAATTTGGTTTGGATTTAGATCGAAGAATCAGTGGAAAAGCTTGGCTTGCATCTAATGTAAGTAAGGTGTTTGTCCCTTTGCATCTATGGGACTGATTTTTGAATTCTTAGATAAGGGTTAGCTTGTGTTCTCTTGAAATAATATGTGGTTGTTTGTACCAAATCAATTTTGTGAATTGCTGCTCATGTATTCCCTGGTCGGGTATTTAAATGGCTGTACACTCTGCCTTTGATAGTTGAGAATGTTTTACCTTGTGTTCCCATATCAGTAGCTACTATACTTATGATCGATAGATGGGTGAAGCAATAAGGAATGCAATTTAATCTAGATCCATCATTTATTGTTGTTGATACTTGAGTTTCAATGATTGTTTTGCTTGGAAACTTAGTCTGCAAGATGAGGCCTTAGCATGAATCCCGAATCTGTTTTCCGACATTTAGAACATATGAACTGTTGGTACCATTAAATGAAATCCAGCCGTTAGAACTCGGTGATTTTTGGATATGTTGTTCTTCAATATGTCAGGAGGACTCGACCAAAATTTCAGGATGATCAGACTTGCGAAAATGGCAGAAACTGCTGCATTACAGGGAACCATACTACAGAATTTGTACAGCGCTGGCAGAGGTTTGGAGATTAAAATGAGGTACCTAGACTACTTGAATTTCTCTGATTTTTTTATATGAGGAACCCATATTTGTGATGTTTAATCTGTAAAAATTTCAAAGCAAATGGATTCCGGTAAGTACCCCAAGTAGAGGACTTTCTACGGTTGTGCCTATAGGTATTCATTATGTGTCTACATTAAATTGTATGTGCAGTGACTAGCCATTGTAGTATTTGTAAAATATTGAAAAATGCAGTGATCATGTTAATTGTGCATACGTGCATACATCCATATTTGAATCACGTTTAAGCTATGTGAATCCATAATTGTTTTATGGTATTAGTTAAAATGGTATGATCTCTTGTCCCGTACTCAAATTATTGTGCATACTTTCTGTCTACTTGTACTGTACTTGACCCCCCATGGGTTGAAAACCAAATGGCAAACAGTGAACATTAAGAATTCCATTATGGAGCCTGTATTACATAAAACCAATTGTACTAGTTTGTATGATGAATGATTACTTTAGTGTGTCCACTAAATGAGCCTGATGCTAATTAATTTGTGAAAAACATAGATTTTTGGTACGCCTGTAGTGGAATTGTAGAATATTATGTTTTAGACTAAACATACAGCACTTCGGAAGCATATGGATTTTTGGAGGTTTATCACTTCCATAGCAATATCACTATATGACATTTTCTTGCTAGTATTGTTGAGGCTCCAGTATACATCTCCAACTTGCATTTCTTTTATGTGTAGTGAGAGCTTGAGTTAGCCTTTGTATTTAGCCGAGTGTCAGTTCATTTCATACAACAATTATAGTAATTTGTATCTAAATTTCTTTATGTTATTGACAAAGCCTGAAGTTAATGTTGTTACATTTAGTCCTTATATGCTAGACAAGAGAAATAGATCAATGTGACGTTTACATTCATCCTTGTTAATTGTTTTTGCTTCGGCTCTCACATGGAGCTTACCTCTTGTATATGGTGCTTCAATGGTACTTCTTATCAATGGCTTGAGGGTTATCCACACGGTGTATATATTTGTTGAGTCTTATTAGTATGTCTTTTTTCAGAATTTTTAACTTGGTTTCAAATACTACTCCATTTATTTTTATGGAATGATTCATTTTGGGTTCGTGAAGTATTTGGCTTTGATAATACAAAAGAAGAAATGAGATTATTTGTTTTAACTTCATTGTACAACAACAATGGATTTTCAGTCGGTATTTGCATAAAAATTATGTTGGGTGTTCACGCGTGGGGCTTTGCTAACATTTTCCCATCTGTTTCCTATTGTATCAAAACAAAACTTAGATATTGTTTTGAGTTGACTGTCTTTTTTTATGGGAAAGTTAATAGAAAGTCGCTCTTGATCGACTTATGTTTTATAAGCTATCCATTTATTTTGCATCAAACTGGTAATGTTCTCTTAAGAACCTAAGCAGTATGTCTTTCCTTTGAAAACAAGAATATTTTATGTTTAGCCACCGTATCTCTGTGTTTGTGCTACCAATTGATTTTCATTCCTTAATAAATTCCCCCGAAGCCAAGTTTGGAATTGTTAGTGTAATTTGTATTTATCATAATTTGATTTTTTTATCAAGAAGTTGACAGTGTGGGAACCATGGAATACCTTATTAGATGATAAAGTGCTAAGAGGTGTCAGTTTACATGATAGTTGATAAGAGATGGTTGTTATGGTGAGTAGTTCATACTATCTAAACCAAGATGACGAACTACGGTCGTGCTTGATCCCTTCGAGCAACGGACAGGTACGTAGGCAGCCGTTATGCGGTTCAGCACAATTTTGCTAGGTTGTTCATATCGTCGGAAAAAAGTTGGTTACTGCTTAGCAGTTCATACCATCTATTTAGAGATGATTGCAATCTTGGCAGCATATACTTTGGTATGAGGTAGTTGTAGTATTGGTTGTTCATACTACCTAGTGAAGAGATGATTACTGCTTGGAAGTTCATATCATCTAACTACACTTAGAGATGGTTGTTGCCATTTGGAGGCAATTCATACCATTTGAAAAGGATGGTTGCTGCATGTGGTAGCAGTTCATACCATCAATCAAGAGGTGATTACTAACTTTTTGAGCAGTTCATATCATGTGAGAAAGATTTTCGGTTGAGCTTGAAAGAGTACTGTAAATTGCCAGGCCAGAAATGGCACCCCACTTATGGGTGGCAACCCGGAAGACCGTTAGCTGTAACGGTGGCTGGTATCGGACTACCCTGCCATTGAATTACCGTTTGTTTGATAACGGTGCGTTCTGCCAGATCTTAATTGGCACCCCACCTACGGGTGGCAACCCGGAAGACCGTTTGTTTGATAACCGTGGATGGTATCGGACTACCCTGGCAAGAGACATTATGTCTTCACAGTAAAAACGATGGAAATCAATTGTCGGTCTCGATGACCCTTGGAAAGAAAGCAGAGTTTGGATGCTCATAAAGCAGTTTGGCATGGATCGGTGAACATTTTGCTTGGTAAAAACCGAATTGGTCCGAAAACGCGAAAGTCTGGTTTCTTGAGTGGCATATCAGAGAGTCGGAGCTTGCCAACTGGGTCTTAACCCGACCCATTGGAAGCTAAAATTTTCTGATCCGTCACACTAATGCTCAACTACACATTCTATCCTAATCCGAGACATAGCTATAAGTAGACTAGAAATCAAGTATATAGTTTTGATCAACTAAATTTGACAAACAAGCTTGAGATAGCAACGCTTGTGAGTTCGACCGAGCAGTGATCTAACAGATATATATCTAGAATCTCTTTTTACCCTTCCAGAAACCGACCTTAATAATCTAATCTTCTATATTCAGCCAAAAACTACCTCCCTTGGCCAAAATTCAGCGTTAATTAATCTAGAGTATCCCCCAATTTGTGGTGGTATCCCCTAAATGTGAGTTCTTATTTATCTACGAATTATTCTAAGATTTTATTATCCCTAAAATCATATTAGTTGAAGAAGAGATTCTGGATTACAAGATATCATTAATAGGGTTCTTAAATTCTTTTTAATGATTATATGAATTCTATAAAATAATAAAGGGTACATTAATTAAATGCCCTTAGTTTTCATACCCTACAAATATACCCATACCACATAATAAATATACCCCTCACCTTATCCATTCAAAGATAGATTACATTGATACCCTTTATTATATAATTTTTTCTTATTTTATTACATAAACATAATTCTTCGTTAAAAAAAAATTCTCCTATTTCTCCACCACCAGTTTACCACCATCACCTCTAACTCCACCACCACCACCGCCACTAGTCCACCACCACCACCGACACCAATCCACCGCCGCCGCCACCACCAATCCACCACAACCACCACCACCTCCAACTCCACCGCAACCACTAGCAGCACCACCACTGCACCGCCTTCACCACCACCGCCGATGGTATCAACAACTAAAGTTGATACCCAGAACAAAAATTAGAAAAAATAATATGTTTTCAACAACCGATGTTGACCCCAAAATTAAAAATTCAGAAAAATGTTCAGATTATGTATGGTGTCAACAACCAAAGTTGATCCCAAAATCTGGTATCAACAACCAAAGTTAGTCAAAAAAAAATCAAAAAATAATATGGTGTCAACAACCAAAGTTGATCCCAAAAATATGGTGTTAACAACCAATATTGACCCAATATCTAGTATCAACAACCAAAGTTGATATCCAAATTAATAATTTTGGAAAGTGTTTAGATTATATATGATCAACAACCAAAGTTGATCCAAAAATATGATGTCAACAACTAAAGTTGATCCCAAAATATGGTGTCAACAACCAATGTTGACCCCAAAAATTTGACATACTCGAATGAGTGAACCTGACGTGAATCTAACACGTATTTTCTGACTAGAGTTAGTTGTGATACCATTACACCACAAATTCTTCTAATGTAACTATTTCGATGTTTCTGCAATCCAAAGATATTGGCTTGCAAAATCTCTTAAATGCAGTAACAACATTTAATTGCTTATGTCAGTGTTGGAGGCTACAGGAAAGGCAAAAGTAGTAGAGAATGAAACTATAACAGCATTGGTGTAATTATTTACAAATTGACTGGTAAGAAAGGTAAACGGATATTAAGCATAGCAAAGAATCTTGTGAAATTCAAAAGGGAATGGATGAGATTCACCTCTGTTTGGGTCAGGTCTTCATGTATACAATCGATCCTAATATTGTCAAAACGCTCGTTTCTTGCTTTGGACAAACACTAGTACAGGTAGGTTCAAACTCTACGGACACATTTCAAATACACCTAGAATTAGTTTGGGGGTGATCTTATTAAATCACTGATGCATGTCATAGAAAACAAACCATAACTAACTAATTAAGTTAGCAGTGTGTAAACAAAAACAAGTAAATAAAATACTAAATACAGTTATACCTCCGCGAAAACTTTACCGAGTAGCAAACACCTTACATTCTTCAGATCCAGTGAAAACAAGTTTTTGTTTAATCAATTCTGACGTAGAATTCCTGTTCCACGAAGAAGAGACTTTAGCATAAAGGCTTAATATGGGTCTCCCAACCAAAAAAGCAACGAAAAAGATACTTTCAATGTTCCCCACAAAAACTAATCAATATCTAGCTATATTACAAGAATCCAACAATACTCAAGGAAAGGTATATTTGTCCCGTGCTTGCAAGAACACGACTAGTATATGTCTTACATTTATTAAATGTTCTAAAAATCTTATCATCATTCAAGATGTAGCTAATTTTGCCAGAAAGCATTCCAAATGATCTCTGGTCCACATTTTGATTTATACGTGAGATATAAGAACAAAATAATACAAGATCCAGCTAACCTACACCACCATCAATGTATTCTACATTTCTACTATGCCATCAAATGATAATGATGCTTTCTAGAATTTTTCCTCTAAGTCATATTAGATTGCTAACATCGGTATTCTCGGTCGTTTAAACCACACTCAGATAAAATAGTTGCCTCTAATACTTACTTACATCCAAAAATAACTCGAACTGCGTCGTGCATGATGGATCGGGCTAGGTACACCACTCTGCAAAAATAAAAAATAATATTATTTAAGGATTTAAGCATGCTTTGACCACCAAATCAATTTTTTTAATAAATCCAAGCTCTAATAGCTTCTCAGACTCATCCTGGACAAGGTACGCCACTCTGCAAAAACCAAAATAGGTCACTGATAAATTTCATAAGTATGAGACTGCTATTTCTTGGCGTGCTAGTTATATATTGCTAGCTTGTTTTCATTCATAAACAACAGAAGTATATCAACGATAAAACATAACACTATTTTACCAGAGTAATTAAGTTATAAACTCCTCATAACATGTATTCAACCTTGCTATAACAAATTTTGGTACGTGTAATTCTAATATCCAGGATCAGAAACATTGGTACTCTACTGGTGATATATACATGAATGTGCGATATTTTAGTTATTTATGAAGATGCAGTAGATGCTTATTTTTATCATACTACATAGTCATTAGCCACACAAAATAATTAGATACAGACAATACCTGCTTAGACTAAGCTTTCTTTTCCGGATAACGAACTGTAAGTGACGAGGTGTAGATACAAGAATGTCAAGAATGTCACATTCTTTAAAGTCACCATTTGTCACAAGTTCTTTGGTCATCAACTTAATGTAAAATCCCATTCCTTTAGCCAACTTTCTACACTCTTTGGTTGTCTGAGCAACTAATTCTCACGTTGGGCAATAGATTACAGCTTAAACTCCATCCATAACCCAATCTCACCTCCTCCACCACTACCAACTACAGTTCAACCAACAATAATCCCCTCAAATTCCAACTTTACCTCCAAACCCCATTAAAAAACCACAAAATAATTGTTATTATTAACAACACCTTCCACCACCACCACTACAACATCAATATTATAAATTAAAAATAAACAATCTCTACAAATATGATGAAATTAAAATTATAATCGGAACCTAAATCTAAAATAAAGTTGAATAATACCAGTTTCAGAATCAACAATCTTTAGCTCAATTCATTCGAAATAAACAAAGAAATCAAGTTGCAGTTGAATCAACACAAATTAAAATTCCAAAATCTCTGCAACCAAATTAAAAATCATCCACACTGCATCAGTACCTGGTTTCAATGAATCAAACATGCAAAGATCTCTTTCAATCTCCAGCTCGAATTATGAAATCGAAAACAAAAAAATCAAATACGTCGATCTCTGAATCTGGAAACTCAATCGTTAATCTAAGAAGATGAAGAAAAATAAATATAGGTTGAAAATCGAACACAAACATGGTGATAGATCTGCTGCTAATAGTGGAGGACGTGTTGGTGGCGGCGGCAGAGGTGGTGGTGGTTGCAGAGGTGCTAGTGGTGGTCAACAGAGAAGGAGAGAAAGAAATAAAAATTTGATTCGATCGAAAGTTAAAGGAGGAATGGTAAATATGGAAAGAAAAAAGAATGTTAATGGACCCGAATGGATTTATAAATGGAGAAGGGTATATTTATTGTATGATAAGGGTATTATTGAAGCCCATCAAAACAAGGGATATTTATATAATTTCCACAATAATAAAAGACTGTAATATGGTGACTCACTTTTACTTTTTTTCTTTCTTAAAATTCACTTTTATTTTTTTTTCTTAAAAAAAGGTGAAAGAAGAACTGGGAGGATGAGCAGGTTTACTTTACCCACATGAAAACTAAGTTAACAAATATTTTGATTTTCAAAGGAAGATTTCATTTAAGTGATATTTCGGTTGTATTTAAATGATATCTGGCTTTTCAAAGTAAAACAAAAAATTTGCTTATGGTGTGGTGAAAACTAACAATCTAGGCCATATTGTTGATTTTGCAGGAGGAACATGTTGGTGCTACAGCTCAGAGGAAGCCGAGTCCAGAGCCTGCAGAGAAGCAATCAAATGGATGCAAGGATACGGAAATGAAAGAATAGTTTTCCTATATGACAATAAAAGTGTCATGAATAGTATGCAGAAGAAGAACAATTTTGTTGTCTGTTGGAGATCAAAAGCTATTTTGCATCAAGCTTTGAACTATGACAAAATTCTTGCTAGTCTTTCTTTTATATCAAAAGAACTTGTAATAGTTATGCAGATAAGTTAACTAGAAGTGTAAATAGGTATATAGGTTTATCAATTGACTCTAGATATTAGGATAAACCTAGAAAAGATCTGTGGATTTATAAGCTCTGTAACAAAAACTATGTAACTTCTCTTCTTTAGTCTTAATATATTTTCCTTTTATCAAAAAAGAAGAAGAAGATATCTGGGTTGTATTTTGTCATTTTTCTACTCCCTCTGTCTTTTTTTATTTGTCCTATATTCTATTTTGGTATGTCTTTTTTTTATCTGTTCGTTCTGTTTATAAACATATTTTCCCCTTAAACTATCAAATATATATCCTTTATTTTTTTATAATTATAAAATCATTTAATATATAAGGAAAAAAATCTATTTAATATCAATTGTCATTCCCTTTTTAAATAAAAATATTTATGAACAACTATAAAATTCCTAATAAAGCTTCTACTTATAAATAAATATATTTATGGACAACTGTATATTAGTTTTAATTTTAGTAATAAAGTCTCATTTAATAGGGTTAGTCGTGACATTTCTTACGGTCTCCTTAATATCTTGACTTTGTCAATTAGGACAGTTAATAAAAAACTGAGGGAGTAATTTTAGGGGACACAATTAATCCACCTTATCTATCTTAACCTCTCATTCTCTTGGGAGTACTTGCTGTGATTAGGGCTAGTTCCTCCTTCTCACTTTTACCCTATCAACAGCTACATTGACATCAAAAAACAAAAAGTTGAATTGAATGCCTTCCCCTTGATAGGGCTCCAGTTAGAATTGTTAAAGGCATTAAAACCTCAACTTAAGAACATACGTTAAATTTCAAATTCATGAAAAACGCATTGAAGTATTACAACTGAATTTGTTCATTACTCATTAAACTGCATACTTGAAAGGATTTAATATCACAATCCTAATTGGTGTAAATCTATTAGACATCAAAGTGGATTGAAAATTCTTTTTTTTTCTATGGTTGTCAAGTGGATTTTAGATTTACTTATTAAGCAGTTATTCATACAATATTTATTCCTAAGGGTGTTTTTCCTAAGCTTTATATTCTTTACATTTCTCAGAGGGGAGACTACATAAACAATCTAATAACATATTAGAAACTGAGTTTAAACATTATAATCTAAAACCCCATACCTCACAATAAGTCATATAGTTATTCACTGAAGGCACTATATAACCTAAAATCCATACTAGCTGCTAAATGCAATGAATGCTTATCAAAAATTAAGGAAATCCTACATTCAATTAATTGGTATCCCAAGTTCAAAACAAATTCACAATTCTTCCATCCAGGAAGAACCTTAACTCACAAAATTCATTCGATTAGTAATAAAAAACATCAAAACCCCATCTTACTATTAGTAACCTACACAGAATACTGATAGACGCATTTATGTGTCTATTTTCATCTCTTTTATGTATAGTGTTAGTACCCATTTTTGTACTAATTTTGGTATTTTATCCCTTGTAGGTGTATTTTGGAGGAATAGGCTTTTGCGGGAAAATTGGCTCGAAAAGTTGCTAAAGGCTCCTGGGAGGACATTTGCTATTCGGACTCTCACTTTGGATAAGGGGTAACCCATTTTCAAGCAGCTGCTAAGTACAGACCGGGACTGGATAGGGGGAGGTCACATTTCTTCACGTTTTCAAAAACAGAATTTTGGCGGGAATTCGTTTTTTTTCACAGACGATTTTTGGATGGATTTTTGATCGATTTTTAGGGAGATTAAAGGGCTGAATTTGATTGGGTTTGTTCCTATGGACCTAACAGGCGAGGTAAGGGTGTTGGAATGGATCCAAAGTGGCTAGAACTCGAATTGGAAGCGAAAAATGGTTAAAATATCACGTTCTATTTTTGGGAAGTTTCTTGGTTTATTTTTTGGAAATTTACGTGAAGAAGAGGAAGGAAACTCTTATTAAAGACTTGTTTCTATCAAGGGAGGAGTTTGGACGACTGAGTACGCGTGAAACAGAAATCAAAAGGGAAATAACGTAACGTGCTGTGGAGGAAAAAACCAAAATTATTCTCGAATTTTCTTTGCTCTACTATGTATAAAAGGGTTGGTTAGAGTCCTAGGAAGAAAAGGAAGAAGTTAGGGGAAGTTTAGAGCCTTAGAGAAGCTAGAAAAATCATTGGAAGAAAATCACGTTCTGCTGGTGCAAACTGTGCCGGAGAAGACGAAGAACATAAACAGCAGAAAAAGAAAGTCGCAGATTCTGTGACCGTAACTTTCAAACTTTAAACCTTTTGTAACAATTTTTGCAACAGTTATCTTCACTTCGCAACGGGTTCTCTGTAGAAATAGGTTCTGTAACACTTATATTAGTTACAAAACCCGCTGTTTAGAACTTTTCACTCTTTTAATCAACTTTTGAACACCAAAGATGTATTTTGAGCAAGAGATTAATATGAGGAGCTAAACCCCTTAGCCGAGGCGACGGAGGAAGCCATTGTTCCATGAAAAGTGGTATAATTCTATTTTTATTATTTATTGCAATTATTTTACATGATTTTTTGCATAGAACTTAAAAGAAAAATTGGTTTTTATTGAGTAGTTGTGAAGTGTTTTGATGGGACATGCTTGGTTTTAATATTTTTGATGTTTCATGCTTCGTGCTTACAATTATTACTTCAAGAACCAAATTAGAGGCAAATATTAGAGTCAACTTAAAGAAAAATATTGCATGAATATTGATTAGAATTTATCAAATAATTGGTCAATGGTGGAATCCAAAGTCTCGGTGTCTTTTTTATAATTTGATACAATTTTATTTTAGTTAATTTGAGTCTAAAAGAATCCTTCACAAGTTCGAGAATCGAATCCTATTACCACCACTTTCACTACAATTAAAACTCACATCAAATACTCAAAAATAACCCAACATTTTTAGAAACTGATCCTAATAACACTGAAACTTAACCAAACAACTTTAACGCAATAACACCTAAATTCCAACAACATACTTGAGAAATTGGCTCAGAAAATCCGTTTTCCACCCTCTAAAATGTTTAGAACATGGATGAGTAAGAAGTTGCAGCATTAGAAGATAAAAATTTACCTATATTGTTTTTCGTGGTCTAAAACAAAAAAAGTGAATCCAAAAACAACCTTAACTCGCCACCATCTTGGATATGTAATTTCAATGAGAAAATTTGAAGGAAATTTCCAAGAAAAAAATCGCAATACCGGAAACGATATTGTTGTTTCAAGTCATAATTCTACTGACCTAAATGTTGAGTCTTCGGACAATGAACATGTTAGCCTGGAAGAGCATTCTCCATCTCCCAACTCTTATTCTTCCTTTCATGGGACTGTTTCAGAGCAAAATTACTCCAAAAGATTCAAAGCAACAACCTCAAGCACTGATGGCCAGGTATTCATTTCATCAGTTTCAGTTTTAAATTTCAATATATGCATTTTACCTACCATAATCTCTTGCTGTTTTTTAACTCTTAATAATCATCATATTAGGTTTTCTTTTAGCCCTCTTATTTGTTTAGAAACAATGAAAATATTGTCTTGGAATGTTCAAGGATTGGCAGCCAAGGATACTAGGGATTATTTAGGTGACATTATCCAAAGATATAATCCAGATATTATCTTCCTGGTAGAAACTAAAATTGGAGAAACAAAAGCAAAAAAATTAACTCAAAGATACAATTACCCCAATTCCCTATTTATAAGTTCAATAGGATTTTCTGGTGGCCTAGCCCTCTTATGGAAAGATGGATTTCCATGTGATATTGCTTGCAGTAAAGATAACATGATTCATTTAATCATTACATCTAATACTTCTAAGCAAGAGTGGTTTTTGTCCTGTGTCTATGGTTCAACACACTATGACTTGAAAAAACATCAATGAGAATTCCTTAAGGATCTCAGTGACAATGTTTTTTAACCATGGGTTGTTATAGGGGATCTAAATGTCCATATTTCAAAATATGATGCCTCAACAAGTAGTAGCTCAATTGATAATTGGGTCTGTAATATCATCAACAATGCTGGTTTAATGGATATGGGTTATTCTGGTAGTCATCACACTTGGTCTAATAGGATTAATGACAAAGGATATAAAAGAGCTAGGATAGATTTGGCCTTTCAGAACTCTAACTGGGTAAGAGATTATCCAGATTCGAAAGTCCTGCATCTTTCACTCTTAGGGTCAGATCATTGCCCTATACTTCTTATTACAGAGACATATTTCAACATGCCTAGGAATGTGTGGAAGTTTTATAGATGTTGGATTAAAGACCCAAATTGCTCAGAATTTATTGCAGATACTTGGGATTCATCTTTAAGTGAAGGAAACATAGCACAAAAACTTTCAAAGGCCAGAAGAAATCTCTCTAAATGGAATAGAGAGCATTTTGGTAGAATTAGCTTACATATCCATCAACTTCAAGACAAATTGTCTTCTCTTCAAACTCAACCTTATAGTGATGATACTTCCCAGAATATTCATCTTACTATTGAGAGGTTGAATTAATGGAAGAAAGTGGAAGCTGATTTTTGGCATCAAAGATCTGGAGATCACTGGATTAAGGATGTTGATAATAACACAGCCTACTTTCACTCTCTAGCAAATAGTAGGAGATCCAAAAATCACATTGCGGCACTAAGATATGATCATGGTCAGTGGTATCATACACCTAAGGACCTAGAAAATCTTTTAACAAAACATTTTTCCACCATTGCCACTTCTACTAATCCTAGCCTACAAGATGATTCCTTCAACATTATAACTCCAATCATTTCGCCGGCTAAAAATGAAGCATTGATATCTATTCCTTCAGGTGAGGAAATCTATAATGTGCTAAGAAGTATACCTAGCTGGAATGCGCCAGGACCCGATGGATTCCCAGTTGGGTTTTTCCTAACACAATGGGCTACTGTTGGAAATGATATTATTCAATTTGTGCAGCAATTTTTCATCCATAAAAGAATGCCTCCATCCATTAACCAGACTGTTACTTGTTTAATCCCAAAAACACATCATCCTTCAACACCCAATGATTATAGACCAATCGGGCTATGTAATATAACATATAAAATAATCTCAAAGCTCTTGGTCACAAGGATGAAGCCTCTGATGGAGAAAATAATTTCCCCCACTTAAGCTGCTTATGTCCCCAAGACATACATAAATGATAACATAGTCATGGCACATGAATTGATTCATTCCATGAAAAAGTATAAGAAAAAACAAGGTCTGGTAGCTCTGAAGTTAGATATGTCGAAGGCCTTCGACAGAGTAGAATGGTCTTTCATAGATAAAATGATTCTTTCGTTAGGCTTCTGCGAAGACTGGGGTACTATTATCCAACAATGTATATCGACAACAACTTTTTTGATTCATTTAAATAAAAGTATTTGTCGGTCTTATTCTCCATACAGAGGGATTAGGCAACAGGATCCATTATCCCCTTACCTATTTATAATTTCTATGGAATATCTTACCAGATCTCTAATGCATGCTGAAGCTCTTAACTTATTACAAGGAACACAAGTTGCGAAGAATTTTGTATCCATCAACCATATGTTATTTGCAGATGATTGTATGTTGTTCTTCAATACTGACCAAAGAAGTATCAATCAAGTTAAGTCATCTCTCCAAAATTTCAGTAAGCTTTCGGGTCAACTGATAAAATTTTCAAAATCTTCATCTTTCATTACAGGAGATCTTTCACATGATCAGAAGTTAACCATTAGAGATGTGTTGGGAGTTAAACAACTGTGTAATTCAGATAAGTACGTAGGAATTCCTATTCTCCTAGGTAAATATAAATTTAACTCATTCAGCTCTATCCAAGACTCTTATGAAAATAAATTTCAAGGTTGGTTCTCTAAAACTCTGAATCAAGCTGCTAGAACAACATTAGTCAAATCAGTCTTAAATTCTATCCCTGCTCATTAGATGAGTGATTTCATACTTTCTAAAAACATCATAAACAAACTGGATTCAATCCAATGAAGATTTTGGTGGGGCCACAAGAACAATAAAGGTTTAAATATGATAGCATTGAACTCTCTATGTTCTTCGAAAACTCAAGGAGGGTTGGCCTTTAGGAATTTGGAGCAATATAACATTGCTTTAATCATTAAGTTGGCTTGGAGATTATGTACAGAAGAAGATAAACCCCGGACCCAAATTATGAAACCTAAATACTCTTCATACTGTAACTTCCTTCATCTTTAAGAACCCCATAATAATTCCTCTTGGATATGAAAGGGACTTGAAATGGGACTTCAATATGTGAGGAAATTTCATAGATGGGATGTAAGGTGTGGAACCAAAACTTTGGTATGGTTTGATAAATGGGTGAAATGATTAGATTATCCACCAACACCAAATGATACTTTTCAAGAGCCAACTAGAATAGTTCATGTCTCTGATCTTATGCTATAACATCCAATAAGATGGAATATCCAACTTGTGCAGAATTTATTTCCAGAAGAGACAGCTGACCTAATTTTAAAAATGCATCTAGTTCAATATGGTACTGACAAACTCATTTGGGAACCAAGCAGGCCAGGTGAATTTTCAGTTAAGTCATCTTACAATGCTTTAATATATCATTCTAGTTTTACTGATCCAACAAACATTGAGAGACCAAACATCAACTGGAAGCAACTGTGGAAAACAAAGGCTCCTCAAAGTTAAACTATTTATTTGGAAATGCCTTAAGAGAATTGTGCCTACTAGAGTTAAGTTGAACAAGTATAAAAGAGAGATTAAAACTATTTTTCCTAGATGTTTGCAAGCTGAAGAAACATTACAACATCTTCATATTGATTGTGATCATTCTAGACCAGTTTGGTTAGCCATGAATGTGAATGTTGCTTCCATACAAAATCAACATACATAAGTTACTATTTGGATTGCAAGCTGGTTCAACACTCCTGACACATTTAACATGCATAGGGGGGGATCATTGGGTTTTAACTGCCATGATTACTGCTTGGTTTCTCTGGAAGAATAAGTGTTCAAAAGCCTTTGAAAATAAAAACCAAAATGTCTTATTTACAATTCACTCAATTAAAATTATGGTGAACCAATGTTCTGAAGGAAGCTCGCTGGTTCAACAGAAAGTCCAATAATTTTGGTCTCCTCCACCAATGAATGAACTTAAAATTAACTTGGATGGTTCATTTGATTATAACACATCTAATTTTGGAATTGGTCTGATTATTCGTGATTCAACAGGTCAATGTTGGGGCATCAGAAGCAGATACGTCAATGGAGGAATAGATCCTGAACAAGATGAATGTTTGGCCATGAAGAAAGCAATATTATGGGCCAAAGATAGAAGCTTGCAGAAAGTTACCTTTGAAAGTGACTGCTTAAATGTAATTAACTCTATCAAGCATTCCAACCCTTCAATTCACTGGATGAACCAGGGGATTGTAGAGGAAATAAGGAATATGCTTTCTTTTGTTTATGGTTTTAGTTTGAACTATGTTAAAAGATCTGCAAACTGCGCATGTAATTGCTAATACTTCTAGAACTGATAGATCTTCTTTTGACCATAACTGTAACATCCCAGAAAAGTTTATCAAAAATATAAGGATGATCAATCAATCTGTCAGTTGAAGTTATTTAACTCATATTAAGAAATGAAGTTGGTCTTTTCCATAAAAAAAAAACTTATTTCATCCAGTTATAAATTTCGAGATAGATCTGTTCATCTAGTTATAAATTTTGAGATAGATCTGATGAGTTTTGACGGGGAAACAAGAGGTCGAGTTAGGGATCCAGTTTATCATTCTTCATCTTATAGAGTTATAAGGTGAGGGAGGCGGAGACAAAGAGGAGAGGGTGTGAGAGAGAGGCAGGGATAAACATTAGATTTTCTCTTTTCGCTTATATGAGAGACTTTAAGTGGATCTCGAGGCACTAATAAACTGTATATGGGTCCATAATTTTACATTCGTGTGTTTCCCACATACATGCACATCCTCTTTGTTATAGTCGGTTGATTTTTTCTTGGAATCGACTTATGTAAATTTTGAATCATATCCAATGAGACTAAGCTAATTACGGAAAAACAAGGATATGTCGTGGCTAACCTATGTAGATATCTAAACATGTTTAATGATGTCGGATAAATTTTTCTTGGATTCGAATGTGAAAAAATTTCATAGTCTGATAAATAAAGTTTTTTTGGAATCCACTTGTGTACATCTCTAGGCATATCCAGTAAGATCGAACGAAGTTTATAGTCAAATAAAGATTTATCGGAATTGACTTGGGTATATCTCTAAGCCTGTCCAATTAGCACATACAAGATTTATTGTCGAATCAAGCTTTCTTAAAGGAGACTCTTATATAAAATTCTAAGCAAATGACATCAAATGAATTATGGAGCTGGGTAAATTGACAATACTTCTTTTATCTTTTGATTTGTTCTGCCGAGTCGGTCGCTCAATATCTTTGGTATGTACTCTTACACGATGGAAAAAATTGATGGACTTAGTCAACGAATTCTAAAATCGTATACTTTGTCTTTCACAAATTATAGATCGTATAAATGGATTTGAAAATCCAATGTCACAATGGTCGTGTATTATTTCGAAGCCAATGTGGAAATTTTGGGTCAAATGGATCTCAAATCACATTTTCACGCCAAAATTTGTCATGTTATTAAAATAGCTTTATGGCCAAGAGAATAGCAAGTTACTACTTAATAAATGGAAAAGAAAGAACTAGAAGTTTCAATACATTCTCAGTAATCTTATACATACTCTTAAAAAACAATCCTTGGAATCAAATGTTGTAAATTTTTAGGCATATCAAACGATAATTGATTAGCAAGGTGGATGATCTAGTCTTAAAGTGTGTTCATGTGATTATCTAATGTTATCCAATGTATTCGAACAAAATCTTGAATCAGATGAATTTTTCTTGTAGTTGGAAGAAAATTGTATCCAACGGTTTTCAATGGGTTAAAAACTAGATCACACATTTTTAAGACTTACTGAACCATGTGACACCACTGGTAGAGGTACAAAGCTTTCTGAAAATTTTAAAATAGATTTTTCCCAAATTTATATTACACCAATAAAAATACAAAATCTACAATAATTTTTTCGAGTCATTCTCGTTCTTTTATACTTTTGGAGGCATTTGTTTGTCAGTCAAATGTTGTAGATTTTTAAGCATATTAAATTAGATCACATGAATTCTAAAGCCGATTAAAACCATCTTAGAATAGACTTATGTAATTCGCTAAGCATATTAGATGAGAGTGAATAAATTACGAAGACTGGTAAAAAAAATTTGTACATAATCAACTTAAGTAAGTCTCTAAGTATGTATATCCAAGAAAATCCAATGAGAACTAATTCATATTAGAGTAAATGTATTCCAGAGTCGGATGCACTTATTTGGAATCGACTTCAATAAATTGTTAAGCATATCTAATAAGAACGAATGAAAAATAGAGTTGGATAAATCTTTCTTGGAATCAACTGATACAAATATATATCTAAATAAATTAAATAAGAAGAAACTAATTTTGAATCACATCCAATTGGATCGATCAAATTCAATGAATATTCCTCGACCTCATTCGATTAATGTACCCATATCCATCAAATTCACTTGGTAACCCTCAAATTTACTCAATTCACCATAGTTATTAAGCATCACATTGATACAACTCAACTCATCCATATGTCTTCGAATCAACTTACATAAATTTATAAACTTTTCCAATAATATTATGAGAGGTAAATCATAGAATGATAATGAATAAGAGAAGAACGGTTATCGGCCTTCGACACAATAGAAATCCGAAAAAGTATATGAATGAGAACTCTAATTGTCCTTCGACTAAAAGTAACAGAAGAAGATATATTAATGATGAAAGCAAATCAGAAGAATAGAAAAAAAATTATAAAGTGTTCTCAACCAAGTTAACATCGACTTGTGTAGATCGCTAAGATTGAAAGAATCCTAGAGTCAGATGAGTATTCATTGAGAAATAAACATATTTAACCAATAATGTCGAACAAATTCATAAAGTCACAATAAATTTTCATGGAATCAACTTATATAAATCTCTATGCGTATGCAATGAAATCGAAGAAATTCTAAAGTTGGATGAATTTATCCTGGAAACGATTTATGAAAACATCCGAGCATGTTAAATAGGATGGAACAAATTATGAAATCGGGCGAATCTTTGTTGTAATCACCTATGTTTTGTAATAGTTTCCAAATTTCGGCTTTCCCAAATTTCCAGTTAATCTTTTTTTTTGTCAATTTTCATTTCCTTCACTATATTTTCCATGGTGTGACACAAAATTCGTCTAGTGATCAAAAATTTACATCAGAAACCGTAAAATTTGCAATTATGAATAAAAAATCTACCCTTTGCCAGACTTTTTGTTGTGCTGGGAATCTCATTCGTGAGCCAAAATTTTCCATTGGGCCTGAATTGACTCTGGTATCAATGAGATGAAACAAATATTAGAGTCGGATAATTTTTTTTTTTTTTTGGAATTGCCTTATGTAAATCTCGAAGCATGTCCGATGAGATCGAACAATTTACAATTTGAATACAAACGAATTCGCGCAGAAATCAGATTAACCAATACATGCTTTAGTAATCACACGTGATAAACAACCCTTAACGAAGAAACCTTACATATCAGGTATTTTGGTAACGCTGCAAAAAAAAAAAATGTAAAATTGGTCATAATGCATTCGGATTGAGCAAACTTTGTAAGTAGATTCGTATGATATTTTTTCGGCCAATAGAAATCCATACTATTGTTGATGGTCGTTTTTAGTACATGGCTAAAATTGTAAAACCCTATATTTAATGCGTCATCATTCTGCAAAGAAGTTGAAACCATCTAAAAGTGATGAGAGCTTAAGCCTCTCTACTTACACATATATTGAGTAATTCAGTATATTTATATACAAAATTTATTCAGAATGGTGCATGTAGCAACAATCCCAAAAATTCTATAAATTTTATTAATTAATGTATGGCTTATTGAGTATTTTCATTAATGTATGGCTTATTGAGTATTTTCCTATGCTATGTTCCCCGGCTGAACTCTTAATATTGATATGACATGACAATTAGTGTTCACTCGCAGCTGAGTAGCATGAATTTCCCGAAGTATCAAGATTAAGGTTTGCATGAAAGTACTCAGTCAGAAGACGCGCTGACTGCTCTCTGAAAATAAAATTAAGAATTTTGTGTCAACACACAGAATTCACCAAATTTGACCAATTTTGTGACAGCTCGCAATTTCAAATTTTACCCTAATTAATTTGCAAAAATTAGGTTTTTTGCGCCATGCGCAATATCTCGAACCCTATTGGTCGAAACTAAACCTAGGCAAGCTAGGAAATTAATCCATCATGGAGCTAGTAGAAGCAAGATTCAACTAAAAAGTAGAAAACGAAGAAATAAAGAGGAACTACGACAAGTAAAAGCAGCAACAAAGGGAGGCGTGGCCACGCCATTTGGCCAACTGATCTGCTCCAGCAGGCGCCACCTGTGGCCGGTCGGCCACACTCCATGTTGCCGCTTGTTGGCCCCTTTCCCATCGACTAATCAGATCACTTTAAATGCGCTACACGCACTTTTAATAAAGTTGGAAGTTGGTTGGTCGACACGCCTAAATTCCTTAAGGAATTTAATATAGACTGCCCATGTCAGTCTTCAAACGATCACGGCCGTACGTTTTGTCCGGCTGATTTATCAAGCTTAGCCGCTCCCTAACGCAACCAGACAAGCATCATCAGGCACACCGGCGGGCCCACCAATACTTCGACCAATCGAAGCCCTTCCAACTTTCCAACAGAGCCACTAACCGATTGCCCAAAGTTAGATGGCCGGGCGACTTGCGAAACCCTAATTTCTGTTAAGCAGCATTACATTGCTGTCGCAAAACGATCTCGGACGTCCAACTTCGCCAGCCGAATTGACCGGCCTAGATTCAATTCCGATCGAAGGAAAAGGCGTGGATACGCACAGTATCGGCCCGACTATAGCACTGGTCGGTCGAATAGTCTATAGCATGCCGCCAACACCAAAAACCGTTGGCCCAAAATGGGTTGGCCACACGGCTTTTAAAACATAAATTAAATGAACGGCAGCGATTAACTGTCGCGAATCATCTCGGCTGCCCAACTTCGCCAGTCGAATCGGCCGGCCTAACTCGTATTCTAGGCGTTCAACAAGATGTGGCCATGATCACTGGCCACCTCCCTTCCATAAGGGACAATCGGTCACGCCGCGGCCTGCCCATTTGGCTCCCAAACGATCGCCCAAAGAAGGCTGGCTGCGCTTCTTGTAGGAGTCTTAAATAAATTAGCGGCAACCAATAACTGTCGCAAATCATCTCGGCCATCCAATTTGGCTAGCCAATTTAACCGGTCTAGATTTAACTTGGACCGACCAATATGATGTCAAAATGGCTACCAGCCATCACTCTCCTATAGGGACCGACCGGACTACCTTTGGCATGCATAAATAGTTCCCTGCAACTTCCTGAAAGTGTCCGGTCATGCTCTTTTTAAGACACTAGGTTCCGCGACCAACCAAGACAGGCTCAATATAACGATGCTTTGATTATTTTGAGCTGCTTGTTTAAAAGCGATGCTTTACGTGCATCGAATACATACGATATTTTATAAGTATCGGCTTCACAAATAACTTAGTTATTTAACCTAATAGCGTCACATGCTATTCTTTGCGGCAAGTCTCATGACTTGGCTCGTCACACATGAATACCCGCCACCTAGCTTGCGCGTGATTGGTCAGAATAATTAGGCAAGACCCACTCAGCAACTTGCTACATATTTTCTATAAAATACTCGAGACATCGAACATGTCACAAACTGGGGGATGTTCATCAGGGTATTGGTCTGGCGGTTTACAGCGTGCGGCGTGCAACACGCCCATTATGAGAAAGTGTCAGGAAAGACATACAGTTAGTGGCAGCAGAGAAGTAGTGGGTGTAAACTGACTCGTCTTCCCTCATAGTAAGACGTGGTTTTCTACATTTTCACACGACCCCACTTCTCCATCACTCAACTACTCCCACTTCCTATGAGATCAGGGTGCGTGCAACTATGACTGATATAAATAGGTTTCGACCTATTTTGACCAAGAACAACAGTTTTGGGTTATCAACACAATATTCAGAAGAAAACATAAAATAACTGATAGCTTACATTCCGCAAGCCATTTCCATATTTTGATACAAGTCATAAAATAGTCACACCTTCAGAGTTAACCATTCTGATCTCAACACCTTCTTCGCTTCCCTCCCTAAGATCAACCCTTCTCCTTCATTTTGTGACCGAAGCAAGACTGGAACGGCCATTTCTTGGTTTAGGCCAGGATTGTACAGATTGATCTCTCGAATCTAAAGTACTCACGTGCAGTGCATTTGTTTAGGGTTTAGATTCGTTTCTCAGCGGCACACCCAAATTTACCATTTCCAGCAGAATCAGTTTTTACCTCAAAACAACTATCTGTCACATGGATTGCCGCCATAATTTTTCCTTTGACGGTAATTTTTCCCGCTTAAGTTTGTAAACTTGCCGCCACAATTTCCCTTGGGAGGTATTTTTTTTACTGCGGAAAATTGGATTTGGTAATTGGTGTGAATTTTTTCGTACAAGCGTAACTACGAACGATGGTTTTCAGCAGCTGGTTTCTAACCATAAGATCTTGAGTCTCAAACTTTGGATCTTTCTGATGGTGATACGTGGCTTCCATCGATGGCAGTGAGGTAGTCCAATCTTATAGTCCAGCCACACCAAATAACACGCTGGGTGAAACATAGGTCACTCCGTCCCACTATTTCTTCTCCTCCTCTTCATCTTCAAAATTCCCTGAAATCCAATTATCCAAATACCCCTAGTCACCATTTCCTGGTTTGATTCCTCTCTTCTCAACAACTACTTCCTCCGGTTCCCCATCTTCTTTGTCTTCAATTTCCGGTGTTTTCTCTTTTCTTCTTCTTCTACTTCGATCAGATGAAGAAGTTGTTTAAACTTGAAAATCGAAGGATTCCAACCGAAGTTAGGGCAAAAGGTAACTTTCTGCTCTAATTTTATCTTACAACTTTGATTTCGATTTTCGGTAATGTTTTTCTTTAATCGATTGTTGAATAGAACCCTTTATTTGGTTGTTGATTTCTAGGTGTGGGTTGTGATTTTGGTTCAGATTTTCATGTTATCGTTGAAACAGAAGATTTGGAAACCTAATTCCCTTAACACTCTCTAAAACTATATATATAAAGTGATTCAGAATTTAGAGATAACTCTCATAGTCTCATATCAATCTCTCCCCTTCTCTTCGATTTAGCTGAAGGAGTAATTTTGCTTTCTCAATTTTACTGATCTGTATTCTCTTTGTTTGTCTACTATCAGGTTTCCAGCGAAGCTGGAAAGGTTTCAATTGCCTTTTATGAGGTAAATCTTGTCACTGTGATATGGGTTTTGATCAGTTTCTCTCATTAATTTGACTTGCATAAGTTGCTAAAATTTTGAATTTGTATACGATGGATTCACATTATCTGTTTGCTGGTTAGGGTACTATAAGCTAGCTTTCAATTTTGCACCATACGTAGGTTGAATAATTGGTTTTTAAGAAACATATTGTCGCACTGATTTTGCATTCAATTGTCGTAGGTTCAATTGACTGTTTTATATGTTTACTTTTCAATTCAATCTCCTGATTTAATCTAAAATCTCTTCTTGTTTCTCTGGATTTGATGAATTAGGTTTCAATTGTCTTATCTACTTGTCTTGCTAATCTAGGCATTGTTACATTTTGTGTTATTTGTTCTAAATCATTATCAGAGGTTAAGGAATTAGAATATTAGATTTTTAAAACCCTAACAAAATTAGTGATATAGATTTAATGTGTTATTCAAGTTCTGGTTTGCAGATAAATGTTGAGATATAAACCAGTTATTGATAACAAACAGTGAATTTTATGTAATCTAATTGAGTTTAAATTGTTCTGTGTTTTGGGTCTTGTCTGTTCTGTAGGTTGATGTTTATCCATAGTTGTTCTGCACTTCTTATTATGGACTCTCATAGATGTTCTTCTATTCACAGGATCACTCTCTTTCTCGCAGCACGCTTAAAACTTGCCTTTCGTCTATTACCACTGACTTCTAAAGGTAATTAATGATGATGTTTGGTTGGACAATGGAACCGAAGTTGAGTAGTGCATCAACATGAGTTTCAGAATTTTTATTTTGTTCTTTTTGTGACATATGGTCAAGTAATTAGTCAAATTTGTTTGCTTTATTGGACTGTGAAGCTTCTCTTTGTGCCGATAGCTAAGCAACATAATTTCCATACAAATTTACCCCTGTTTCTTTCTTGAGACTCAATCTTTTTGATGTGACGGCTCACTTCAACTCCCCTTGTATAAAATATTGAGTGTGCAATTAGATTACTTGGATTGTTTACTGTACTTCAACTCCCCTTGTATAAAATATTGAGTGTGCAATTAGATTACTTGGATTGTTTACTGTATATTCGACTGTTAAGTCCCCAGATCTTGTGAGGATCCTCTTTGGAGAGTTGCATATGTATAAGCATATCCTGAATTGGTATATCAACTTATATAAATACATGAATGTTGTAGATGCCTATTAACTATTTGTGAATGTAACCTAGTCAATTACGTTTTTGAAACTTACAAATTACAATACAGTCTTAACTGCCATATGAATTGATCTTGCTCTACTTTATATTCCACGATTCTTACATTTTCATTTATTAAGTATTTAGACAAATCCTTCATGCTGTTTTTTCGACTCCTCTGGTAGCACAAAGTTAGAATGCTTTCATAAATTTTGTATACCGTTCCCTCTCATCTAATATTTTGTCATACCACATCAGCTGATGTTTGCGCGATTCTACTTGAATGTAATTTCATATGAACTAAATCCATTGTGTACGTTTTTGTTAGACTTGAACTCCGACTTGCTTTGCGATTAACTCATTTTCATTCGTGTGCATTATGTCGTGATAATTCACTGTATTTGTCGTAGGTATAATAAAGCTATTCGTTACCAACTAAAACTCTCGTTGATGTTTTAATTTACTGGAGCATGTTTAATTTATTACTCTTAACTCAGACTATGTTTTTGGGGATCTTAATGATTTACATCTAAAACTGCTCATAAAATTGATAATTTTTATCCTTTATGTTCATAGGATGGATTTCCAAGGCTTCACTTCTATTGACAAGAGGTGGATAGGACTGCCAAGAGACGACGATGCTTTCATTGCAGGAGTCCAGAAGTTCATAGACTTTGTGTTGGGACCTTAAGTCCCACATTGGTTAGATGAGGCTTAATTGGGTAGTTTATAAGTCAATGGGATCCCTCATCTAGTCAACCGATTTTCGAGTTGAGTTCTACCCATGGGCTTATGACGAGTGAGTTGGGGTTGGTACCCTAACATTTGGTATCAGAGCCAACCACCACGACCCATGTCCACTCCACGGAAGGGGTTACCGCATTGAATACTGGTAGTCGAGTGAAGCCGCCATAAGGGAAAGGGCTACCGTCGGGTCACTGTCGATAGAGTGGGCCAACGAGGATGTTGGGTCTGGAAGTGTGGTGGGATGTTGGGATCTTTGTCCCACATTGGTTAGATGTGGCTTAATTGGGTAGTTTATAAGTCAATGGGATCCCTCATCTAGCCAACCGGTTTTCGAGTTGAGTTCTACCCATGGGCTTATGACGAGTTGGGGTCGGATTTAGAATCCGGGCAAAAAAAATTTGGTGTTCTTGAATAAAATATTATGTAAGTGACCATTTGCGTTAACATTTCAAGCACAACAGGTTTTCTATATATCAAAGATGTATATGATCAACAAAAAGAAGTGGTTATAAAAACGCAACCTCGTCGGTCTTTCAATATTTTGCCGGACTTGGTCAGTTATCAACTGCAAATGCCTTGCAAAATGGAGGACGGGTTTCTCCGTTTCACTTACTAGGGTGGGGGTGTTACGAGTCTATCACTGCGGAGGTTGGGCTATGAAATTACTCTTGACATCGGGTATTGGCATTTGGGAAGACTTTCTCCGTTTCTCTTACTAGGGTGGGGGTGTTACGAGTCTATCACTGTGGAAGTTGGGCTATGAAATTACTCTTGACATCGGGTACTTGGCATTTGGGAAGAGTTTATATTTTTAATCTTTGTAAACTTTTAAGGAGTCTTTCATGATTCCTATTTTTAATCTTTTGCAAACTTTAAGACTGTTTCAATGCACTCTTTTCCTTGAACCATATCCTTGAATAATAATGTAACCGGAGTTCCTTACCTATTAAAGGGAAGAGAAGTAGTCGAAATTCCCTAACTTAAAAATAACATTTTCTTGTTCCGAAAAAGATAGATCAAGAGTGAGTGTGATAGCATATTTAGCAAATTTTTATATTCACTTAATGGAAACTCAATGAACCTTTGGAGGATATTCTTACTTTTTCCTTCTAATTTCTTTAATCTAACAAGAGATACTCAAGTTTTTTTTTTTTTTTTTGAAGCACACTCAAGGTGATTTGTTGTCATCCGGATTATAATATACAAAGTAAGAGTAAAAAACATCGAGCTATTTATTTATTTTTCAAGCACGTTATTAACAAAAATCAAGAAAAACATAATTGGAAAGGGCCTCGAACACGTAGTATTGCACAGACATACTCATTCAAATGAAAATAATCTTTTTGATACGGAACCAAGAAAGTTTAATCTAAATGTCAATAGTTAAAAGAGGTGTTTTGACAGTAAACATAATCTAGTTGGTGATATTTGGTTGCTCAAACCTTTGGCAATCATAGTTGTTGGCTTTAGTTCCCGAAGGCTTAAGCATCGGGGAGATCAGTTAATTGCCGAAGCTTAATTTCAGATGTCTAAGGCTACTAGTGCATTCAGTGTAGTTGGCATATGTTTATTGCTAAAGAGTTTGGAAATTAATGAAAACAATAGTTGCGATTAACCTATTGCCGAATTATATAGGAACTAGTAGTTGCCTTTGCCTAGTTCCTAAAGTTTTTTTTTTTTTGTTTTTGCTAAGTCCAGTGGTTTATTGCAGCAAAAAATCGTAATTACAAGAATTACAAAATGGGGGCTCAAGGCCCCCCACTCCCATAAACCGAAGGGGTGAAAAAAGAAAAAACACATAAAGGCCTAAAAAAAAACCCTTAAAATACAACTCGTAAACCTAGATAACATCACTAAAAAAAAAGAAAAAAAAAGACTAGAGGGCTATTTCCTATTTTTCTTTTTAGGAGTTTTCATTCTTCCCGATTACTCTTGAAGTTCTTTGAAATACTCTTTTCTATAAGCCGAATCCTTCAAAAAATTAGCCTTAATATCTTTATTCTTAATTGTAGCATACACCTCCCTCTCGTTTTCATTTAAATTAGCCAGTCTTGTATTGTACTTAGGTGAACTCTGTTGGGATTTGTTTTCCAACTTTTTTCGCTCTAAAGACAATTTCAAATCCTGGATGGTTTCTGAATCTTGTTGATCCTTACGCCTTGCCAAAATTTGATTAGCTTCCCTAGCCTTAATGTCTTCATCCATGTCTGAACCCTCACTAGAAGCCTAGTTCCTAAAGTATTAGACCACTAGTGTATTTCATGTAGTTGGCCTATATTTGTTGCTAAAAAATTCAGAAACTAATAAAAATAGTAGTTGCGATCTATTTATTGCCGAAGTATACATGAACTACTAGCCGCTACAGACACTAGCCGCCTACTACAAGTTAACTTCGAACTGGAATGTAGTTGAGCCCTAACCAAGTCTCACACCGATTAAGGTACAGTCGCGTTCCATACGCCTCTAGAACCACGCCGGATTCTGCGCACTTGATTCCCTTAGCTGACCTCACCCACAACTAAGAGTTGCTACGACCCATATTCGAAGACTTATAAACAAATTTGTTTCCCACAGATATGTCTATCCTTTATTCTTTTTGTTCCGTCTTTTGATACAAGATCAAGGTGAGCAGAACCAACTAATAATACAGTCTTATACTCCCGAAGAGCAGCCTAGAAATATTAGTCACCTCACAATAACCTAACTGATTAACAGAAGAAGTTATTGCGGAATCACAAGAGTCTGACAAAGAACTGTTGTGATTACTTTTTATATCTTACCTACCGGAGCTAAATCTCGAGTAAATCTTAGAGAAGATAAAACTCAATACGATAAAAAAAGTAAGATCAGAATACGCAACTACAAAGAAAATAGTTGGATCTGGCTTCACGAATCCCAAATTAAGTCTTCAAGTTGTTATCCTAATAATGGTTTTGGAAAACCTAGGTTAAAGGAGAATCGACTCTAGTTTGCAACTAGGACACATGAAAGTGTCGGGATTAGATTTTCCAGTTGCTAGAGTTCTCCTTTATATAGCCTTTCAAATCAGTATTGTTTACAATCAAAGCTAAGATAGCTTAGTAACAAAGCATTCAATATTCATCGTTAGATGAAATCCTTATTTAAGATTCAAGCTAAGTCTGCTTAGAAATTAAGCAATCAATCTCCACCGTTAGATAGTCTTAGCTTGTTACACACAAATGAAATATACTTATATTTAGATAGGGTAACCGTACCTAAAAGTTTATATTGGGTTGGCTCAATAGCAGTTAACCGAAGTTAGCCATATGAACACTTTCGTCTTAGACGTATTCATCTTACACTTCTAGATAAAATATGATGATCAATCAATCATGATAGATAATCAAATAAATCTAATTGTGTTTCAAATAGAGTTGTTCAATTGGTCACCATCTCATAGAAATACTCATGAACAAATTGAAACAAAATCAGATTGATTCGTAATCGTACAAAGTACTTATACAAGAAACAATTCATGAACATTAAGCCACGGTTTGCAAAGTTAATTTGCATTCCTTAAATCATAAATGTTTGAGTTCATGAGCATGAGAATCATACATAACCGATTTTAGAACTTAACCACTATGTTGGCAAACTGGGTACGTGAACAGCAGCTCCGGACCTTGACCTAGTCAAGCCGTTCGCAAACCCGGTTCGCGAACAACTGTTCCGGACCTAACTCAGGTGAACCCGTTCGCATACTAGGTACGAAAACAAGAGTTCCGAACCTTCTTAGGTAAATCCGTTCACATACTAGGTACGCAAACAAGACTTCCGGATCTGAATTATCACAATACAGTTCGCATACTGGATATGCATACCGTGTTGTATCCAGACATAGTTAATCATTCTAAACTCTCATTTCAATCATTGAAACATCCTTAGAAGACGATAATGGTAATCTCACACATACCATTAGCTTTAAGTAATTTTCAAGTGATCGAATGATCAATACGAAACTTCCCAAGCTAATATCAAATGACCGTCTCACACAAATCATATAAGATGTTCAAGGTAATTTTCACATGATCATCTTTTTACTTAATATTTAGTTTCCAACAAATAAATTGTTTCCAACTAAACTCGTCAAGAATACGATGAACATAGCTAAAGCAAAAAGCTTCCAACACATATTTCGAGAAATAGATAAACGAGATAAACTCATCTCGAAATATCAAATGTGTATAATGTAAAAGTCTATATAGCTATACGACTTAGTCTCATTAACAGATAGAATAGAATAGACTTCTGAGTGATAGATAAGTTTTAGTCACCACATACCTTTTGTTGATGAAGTTCCTCCAAGATCCTTAGTAGATCTTCTTCTTCAATTGGTGAACACCGTGAATTCTAAAGCTCAACTACACATTCTATCCTAATCCGAGACATAGATATAAGTAGACTACAAATCAAGTATATAGTTTTGATCAACTAAACTTGACAAACAAGCTTGAGATTTCGACCGAGCAGTGCTCTAATAATCTTCCCTTTTGTCAATTTTGTGACAAAACTATCAATACATATGGATTACAAAATATAATAAACTTTGTAGCTTCTCATCCATCATGCTGATTTCCTTGGCTCTTCAACTTTCCTTGAATTCTTCGCTACTCCAAGTACTCCAGCGATTATGAACGTGTTCAACTCAGCATCATTGTTGTTGAAGATCCAGAGCCATAACAATAAGAAAACATATGTTCTCAATCATTGTTATATAATGTCATAGTATTATTATATCGAATCAAAGTCCAATTGCATCACAATTTTAAAATAATACTATGCTAATATGTATCACCTCCCCCCCCTAGTTAATACTTCCATCTTACAATGAAAACCACTCCCCCTTACATAATGATCCGTAAACCATATGTATATGTAGTGTGAACTACCAAATAATTCTCCCCCTTTTTGTCAATATAAATTGGCAAATGTACGAAAACTACGGGATCATAATGAAATTCTCACAGAGATAATTCATGACTAAAAGAGAATATATCAACTTTGTTTTGATGATTTCACATAGTCGAAACTTAGTGTATTCATCAGGGAGTTTATAAAGATACAAGATAACTCCTAAAATATTCCATAGCCGCACTCCCCACAAAGATATGGCAATTAAGCACAAGTTCATATAAGAACTCTCCCCCATTTGATGTCATTCCTAAGAGAACAACATGAGCGACCTTACTTTTACAAGAAAAGAAGGATATCTTTGGACGCGATTTGTTAATGTCCGAAATATCATCGATTGAACTAATCACAAGAGAACCTTTATGATTAATTTAACTGGAAATCACTCAACATAAGAAAACTTACGGAGCCATAAATTACTTTCACATAAAAGTGGATTCGGGAAAGATCAATACTGCGGAATTTTCAAAAGTTCATTCTATCTTTTATCAATATTTGCATAAAGACATAATAGACTTAACTTTTAAGCATTTATGAGATACTAGCACAGTTCATGAACGTAAAGGCATACATCTCATAAGCAATTACAATATATGAAATCAAAAAGATTAAATACCGCAAAAATCATCTTCCAAATAATTTAGAATTTAAATAAATAAATCTAAAAACATTGCAAGATGAAAATCGTTTGCAATAGCTATGTGTAATCACAATAATTTCTATTCCAAACCCTAGTTATCCTTCTTAAAAATAAGAATAAATTCTCATAAGAAGTTTCCTAGACATCAAAACGAAGAGACAAACTTGTAAGAAACAAACTCGTAAAGAACATACAAGATGATTTACCCTTAGAAGGTGAAATCAATCTTTTTCGCACAGATTTACACCATGAATGGATACCAAAGGCGTATAAAAAGATTTTCTTAACAAAGAATAAAATACAAAGTCATTAACGACCATGCATTGTAGTTCACATAAGAGGATTGTGAACATTCAAGAATCCTAGAGTAACGCGTACTACTGCCAATTCTTGAACTTTCTTCTTTGTCATTCACCAACAACATTCTTTAAATAGATACAAATGATCTTAGAAGAGAAGTACTCCAAGAATCCAAGTGCTCAAGTCCAAGAGAAGTGGAACAAGTGCGATGAAACGGAGCAAAACACTCAAAAACAAGAGACGGGACAAAGACCAATCTTAACTCATCCAAATTAAGGAATTCTCATCACCATTTTTAAGAGAATTCAAAGAGGGAGAATGCAAAAATAATGAGGTCATTCCGAGTTCAGACGAAGAAGTTACGGCCAAAACAAGTTGTCAAATATTGACGTCTACAGGCCAGTTCGCAAACGGGTGTAATTGAATTTCGTGAACTGGAGCTGTTCGCAAATGGTCTTTGAGAACTGAAGTCCCTGGATTTTAATTTTAAATGATGGTATGCATACCTGTTATGTGTACCATGAAGGCCAAACATCTCGAACTACTATTTTCAAACCTAAACATTTAAGAACCTTAAACACAAATCAAGTTAGGTAGACATGAACGATACACAAGGTACATGAATCATTATAAGTACTTTAAGAAAATAATAAAAACATAAATCTTGCTCAAGTTTATAGAGATACCTTTTTAGAGGAATCCAATTGAATTCTACAGCCTTACCAAAGATTCACAATCTTACTCAACATATTATGTGCGCCCCAATTCTTGTGCTTCCATCACCGTATACATAGCAGGGCATTCCTTGGTGAGGATGCACTTCCAACACAATCAAGTTGTGTTGAGGTGAATAATGTCTTGCTCACCACAGGTGACAGAAACTGACTTTTCCGCAACTATCGATTTTTCACAATCTATAGTCTTTGGTTACTTCGTTTCTTCTTCCACCAACTATTGTGTTTCACTTTTGAATTATCATGAAAGAGATCACTTTTAGAACCTTTCATATCCAAATTCATTTTTCCCAAGTAATTTGTAACTTCCAACATCATGGATTTTTCCTTCTCTATAGTCATGGAATTTATTGGGAGATCATTCCTTTTGACACTCAGTGCATCATTGACTTTCTTTGGTACCCACTTCTGAGTGCGTTTAGGAACAATCGGAACGTTCTTCCCATTACTCTCTTCTAGATTTCTCAGAAGAGAATTGGATTGACTAAACTTTTGAAAGTTAGTCTTTCTCTAATTGGGAGCATGGGATCTTGTCTTCGTCTTTACAAAGTTATCTTTTTGATAACCATTACGATTTTGAAAACGCTTTGTATGACGTTTATAGGCAAATCTATGTTTATCATAGTACTGATTCCTTTTCTAAAGGTTGGACTATTACAACCTGTAACGTTAAGGAGATTAGCCTTAACATATGATCTTGGTTTCACAACTTCTTGTGATGCCCAAACAAGAACATCATGAAGTTTTTCATTCCTTATACGAAAATGACATCTCCTTTCCAGGTGACCTTTATTTCCGTAATAGTGGCAAACATAAGGAATGTTCTTACCTCGATCCGTGTGTGCTGACTTTGGAGGTTGATATACTTTGCTCTTTCGAACCTTAACTTCCTGAGAAGGTATTTCACTTTTTCCATTAGAGGAAACCTTTTGTTGATAATAATCACCAGCCTTGACAAATTTTACCTCTTTGCTAGTACTTGGAGCATCTATTCCCTTATAGCCTAATCCTCGTGTATCACGATGATTTTTACTTTCTCCTAGCATAGTGGTTAATTTGCTTGAACTAGTATTGAAAATTTTCAAGTCCTCTTCCAACATCTTGATTTTGTCAAGAGAAGCAGTTAAATCAGCCTCATGTTGTTTTTCTCAAGTGAGATAAACACTTTCCTTCTCTTCGAAACTAATTTGTTGAGAGTTAATCTTTGCTTCAGATTCTGCAAGTTTCTCTTCCAACAAAGAGTAGTTTTGATAAAGATTATCACATTCAAGTGACTTCTTACATAGGTTTTCCTCAGAATCCTTGAGGGTCGATTCGCAAGAGCGATTCCAAACATAAAGACCTCTGTAAATCCTTTTCAATTTCTTGTTTTCTCGACAGATAGGAGTCAGAAGAGGTGTGACATGAGAAGTTGTCATCTTTTTCTTTTCCAACGAATCTAATACCTCAACATACTCTGAGATTTCCTTATCAACATCTCTATCAATATCTAAAGTTCACCCAACTGTTCTTCTAGGCGTTTTCCCCAAAAATCAACAGTTTCTACACCATTAAGAAGATTAACTTGTCTAGTAGATTCATGAAAGGTAGTTGCACAATGATGTTCAGATATTAATCTCGATATGAAAGTTTTCTCAGGAGAATCCAAGCTTTGAACAAAATCATCTGGATGATTCTGAACTGGTGATACGTAATTAGAGATAGCACTTCTATCCATAAAAATCAGATTACTACAAACACAGACTTATGAGGTCTTAGTGTGTTTGCATGCTATGATACCAATTGAAAAAGCGAGGGTATAACAACCACACCCAATAATTCGTTCGACAATCTGTATGGACTAAAATCCAATTTAATTCCGAGAGCACCAACTTAAAAGTGAGACTCAATCAAGAAATATATCAAAAAGCTTTATCTCTCTTTCTCAATACAATCAACAAATGGAACAGATAGAAATCCGTGAGCCTGATTGATATGAGAAATAACTTGGACGGTACCAAAGACCAATGCCCAAGTTTCAATCAAGTTATATCCAACAAACAAGGTCGGATTTATCAACTGATTGAACTATGCACAACCTGTGATATTTCAATTATAAAAAAAAAATAACACGGAAAATAAATAACACAGATACCAGAAATTTTGTTAGAGGAAATCGCAAATGCAGAAAACCCTCAGGACCTAGTCCAGCTTTGAACACCACACTGTATTAAGCCGCTATAGACACTAGCCTACTACAAGTTAACTTCGGACTGGAATGTAGTTGAGCCCTAACCAATCTCACACCGATTAAGGTACACTCGCGTTCCTTACGCCTCTAGAACCACGCCGGATTCTGCACACTTGATTCCCTTAGCTGATCTCACCCACAACTAAAAGTTTCTATGACCCAAAGTCGAAGACTTATAAACAAATTTGTCTCCCACAAATATGTTTATCCTTTATTCTTTTTGTTCCGTCTTTTGATACAAGATCAAGGTGAAAAGAAACCAACTAATAATCTGGTCTTATACTCCTGAAGAGCATCCTAAAAATATTAATCACCTCCTAATAACATAACTGATTAACAGAAGAAGTTATTTCGGAATCACAAGAGTTTGAGACGAAGAACTATTGTGATTACTTTTTATATATTACCCATCGGAGATAAATCTCGAGTAAATATTAGAGAAGATAAAAATTAATACGATAGAACAAGTAAGATCAGAATACGCAACTACAAAGAAAATAGTTGGATCTGGCTTCACGAATCCTAAATGAAATCTTTAAGTCGTTAACCTAATAATGGTTTTGGAAAACCTAGGTTCAAGGAGAATCGACTCTAATTTGCAACTAGGACACATGAAAGTGCTAGGATTAGATTTTCAAGTTGCTAGAGTTCTCCCTTATATAGCCTTTCAAATCATGGTTACTTACAATCAAAGCTAAGATAGCTTAGTAAAAAAGCATTCAATATTCAACTTTAGATGAAATCCTGATTTAAGATTCAAGCTAAGTCTGCTTAGAAATTAAGCAATCAATCTCCACCGTTAGATGGTTTTAGCTTGTTACACACAAATGAAATATACTTATATTTAGATATGGGTAACCGTATCTAAATGTGTATATTGGGTTGGCTTAATAACAGTTAACCGAAGTTAGCCATATGAAACTTTTTTCTTAGCCATATTCATCTTACACTTCTAGATCAAATGTGATGATCAATCAATCATGATAGATAATCAGATGAATCTAATTATTTTTTTCAAATAGAGTTGTTCAATTGCTCACTATCTCATAGAAATATTCATGAACAAACTGAAACGAAATCAGATTGACTCTTAATCGTACAAAGTACTTATGCAAGAATTAATTCATGAACATTAATCCATAGTTTGCAAAGTTAATTTGCATTCCTTAAATCATAAGTGTTTTAGTTCATGAGAATGAGAATCATAAATAACCGATTTTAGAACTTAACCACTGTGTTCGCAAACTGGGTACGCGAACAACAGCTCCGTACCTTGGCCTAGTCAAGCCGTTCGCAAACCCGGCTCGTGAAAAACTGTTCCGGACCTAACTCAGGTAAACCTGTTCACATACTAGGTACGCAAACAAGAATTCCAGACCTTCTCAGGTAAATCCGTTCGTATACTAGGTACGCAACACAAGAGTTCCGGACATGAATTATCACAATACAGTTCGCATACTGGATATGCATACCGTGTTGTATCCAGACATGCTTAATCGTTCTAAACTCTCATTTCAATCATTGATCCTTAGAAGACGACAATGGTAATCTCACACATACCATTAGCTTCAATTAATTTTCAAGTGATCGAATGATCAATACGAAACTTCCCAAGCTAACATCAAATGACTGTCTCACACGAATCATGTAAGATGTTCAAGGTAATTTTCACACGATCATCTTTTGACTTAATATTTAGTTTCCAACAAATAAATTGTGTCCAACTAAACTCGTCAAGAACACGATGAACATAGCTAAAACAAAAATCTTCCCACACATATTTTGAGAAATAGATAAGTGAGATAAACTCAACTCGAAATATCAAATTTGTATAATGTAAAAGTTGAAAAAGCGGGGGTACAACAACCACACCCAATATTTCGTTCGGCAATCTGAATAGACAAACTCCAATATACTTTCAAGAGAATCAACTAGACAGTCAGACTCAATCTATAGAAAAGTATATCAAAGAGTTTTATATCTCTATCTTTTAATTCAATCCGCAATCAACAAATAGGAATTTGCGAGCTAGATTGAATATAAGAGAAATAACTTGAACAGTACCAAAGAAGTGCAATATTTGATTTTTCGTTTTCATTAGAATCATAGTTGTCAGACATTTCATCAAGAGTTGCAGCTAGACCTTTGTTCCCAGTGTATTTCTTTCGATTTGGACACTCATTTGCAAAATGACCAAAACCTTTACACTTAAATCACCGAGGCATATCCTCATCATCAGTTTCATCATTATCCCTATTATTAGGAGGAACACGATTATGGGGTTTATATGATGACCTGGATTTATCTCTGGAGAACCGTTTACTTCTCTTCAAAAGAAGGTCCCTAAACTGTCTTATGATCAACGAGAATGACTTGTTAAGTTCTTCATCTGATGAATCAGCCTCAGAAAGATCATCTTCAGAGATGCAAACACTTTTACTTTTATCAAGTAATTTAGTGTTCTTGTGTGCTTTGAAAGCAACATCCTTTCAATATTTTGATGTATGCTCATGATCAAAGATCTTTAACTTCCCAACCAGAGTATTTCTTGAAAGCGTTGCGAGGTTATTTTCTTCAACGATGGCATGTTTCTTAGAATCGTATCTGGAAGGCAGAGATCTGAGAATCTTCATCACAATGTCCTTTTCAGGAATAGTCTTACCCAATGCAAATGATGCATTAACAATTTCAGACACTTTGTGATTAAACTCATCAAATGATTCTTCATCTGCTATACGAAGGTTTTCCCAATCGGAATTTAGGTTTTGATGCCTAGTTTACTTTTCACAGGTATTCCATTCAAATACGGTTTCTAAGATATCCCAGGATTCTTTGGACTTCGTGCAAGTAGTCATATAATGCTGAAGGTCTGGGGTAATTGCATGTATGATAGCATTTAAGCCGTCAGAATTTTGCTTTGCAGCAAGGATTTCTTCTGGACTATATCTACCAATATCCTTAGGTATAGATACATCGCCTTCTGTATTAACCGGAGGATCATAACCATTAACAACACGTACCCATGTTTGAAAATCACGAGCTTGAAGAAAAGCACACATAGCGATTTTGCACCACAATTAGTTTGAGCCATCGAAGACTGGTGGTACGTTTATGGAGATATAATTTTTGTCCATAGAGTCAGATCACTACAAACACAGCCTTATGAGGCCTTTAAACGTGTTTGCCTGCTCTGATACCAATTGAAAAAGTGGGGGTACAACAACCTAACCCAATATTCCGCTTAGCAATCTGTATGGACTAACTCCAATATACTTTTAAGAGAATAAACTAGACAGTCAGACTCAATCTTAATAAAAAGTATATCAAAGAGTTATATCTCAATTTCTTGATTCAATACTTACTCAAGCAAATAGAAATCTGCGAGCCTAATTTAATATAAGAGAAATTAACTTGAACGGTACAAAAGACCAATGTTCAAGGATCAATCAATTTCAATCAACAACCAAAGGTTGGATTTACCAATTGATCGATTCAACGCACAACCTGTGATATTTCAATTATATAAAAAAATATAATGCGGAAAATAAATATCACAGACACCAGAAGTTTTGTTAACGAGGAAACCGCAAATGCAGAAAAGCCCCGAGACCTAGTCCAGCTTTGAACACCACACTGTATTAAATCGTTAAAGACACTAGCCTACTACCAATGAACTTCGGACTGGAATGTAGTTGAACCCTAATCAATCACACACTGATCAAGGTACAGTTACGCTCCTTACATCTCTTAACCCTAGCAGGATTCTACGCACTTGATTCCCTTAGCTGATCTCACCCACAACTAAGAGTTGCTACGACCCAAAGTCGAAAACTTGATAAACAAATCTGTCTCACACAGAAAAGTCTATTGGACTAGATAAATCTGTTTCCCACAGAAATACCTACGAGTTTTGTTCCGTCTTTTGATAAATAAAGGTGCACAGGAACCAATTGATAAACCAGACTTATATTCCCGAAGAACAGGCTAGTATTATCAATCACCTCACAATAATCTTAATCGTATGGTAGCGAAACAAGATATTGTGGAATCAGAAACGATGAGCCGAAGATGTTTATGACTACTTTTAATCTTGCCTATCAGAGATTAAATCTCGAGCAAATCTTAGAGAAGATAGTACTCAATACGATAGAAAAAAGCAAGATCAGAACACGCAACTATAGAGAAAATAGTTGGGTCTGGCTTCACAATCCCAATGAAGTTTTTAAGTCGTTAACCTAAAGGGTTTCGTGAAAAACCTAAGGTAAAAGGAGAATCGACTCTAGTCGCAACTAGTATCACACAGGAGGTGTGAGGATTAGGTTTCCCAGTTGCTAGAGTTCTCCTTTATATAGTTTTCAGATCAGGGTTTGCAATCTAAGTTACCTTGGTAACAAAGCATTCAATATTCACCGTTAGATGAAAACCTAATTAGATACAAGCTAATATCTTTCAACCGTTAGATCGAACTTAACTTGTTATACACAAATGAAATGTACCCTCATTTAGGTTTAAGTAATCATACCTTTTTGTGTACACTAGGTTGGCTCAACAGTAGTTAACCGAGGTTAGCTATATGAACACTCTCATATGAACCTTATTCATCTTAACCATAACTAGTTCAAATGACTCAAATGAAACTAGTTAAAGAGTTGTTCAATTGCTATATTCTTATAGAAGTATACAAGAACACAATTGAAGCAAAATCGGTTTGATTCACTCGAATCAATTCATAAACATTATAGCCACGGTTTTCAAAGAATGCATTCCTTATTATATAAATGTATTTATTCATGTCACAATCGATTTTAACTTTAACCACTCAAGTATGCAAACGGGTACGCATACTTGAAGTAGCCGGAGTTTGGTTTTCGCCAGTATGCGAACGAGTACGCATACCTCCAAACCCAACAGAATTTTTCGGACATGAACCTTATGCCAGTATGCGTATGGGTACGCGTACTTAGGTTCCTGGACTTCTCAAACCCTTAGGTACGCATACGGGTATGCATACTATGGTTCCCGGACATGGATCACATATATGCAAGAGTGCATAATATGTTTATAATCCAATGTTGGTTAAGTGTTCTAAACTCTATTTCAATCATTGAAACATTCTTAGAGGATGACAATAGCCGTTTTCACACACTATTAGCATCAAAGAAATTTTCAAGTTATTGAAATAATCATAACGAAACATTTCAAGTCTACACCAAATGATTGTATCACACAAACCATGTAAGATGTTACTCGGTGATTTTCACATGATCATCTTTTGACTTTCGTCAAGAATATAAGATGAACTTGGTTGAAGCGAAAGCTTACCAATACATATTTCGAGAAATATATAAGCGAGTTAAACTCAGTTCGAAATCTCAAATGTGCATAATCAAAAACTATAGTAATACGACTTTTGTCTCAATATAGGAGATAGAGTAGAAATAGACTTTCTAAGTGATAGATAAGTTTCAGTCTCCACATACCTTTTGTTGATGAAGTTCCACAAGCTCTCCTTAGTAGTTCTTCGTCTTCAAATGATGAACGTCGTGAAGTCTAATGCTCAACTACACAATCTGTCCTAGTCCGAGATATTACTATAAGTAGACTAGAAATCAAGACTTATAGGTTTGATCACTAACATTGACAAACAAGCTTGAGATATCAACGCTTGCGAGTTCGACCGAGCAATGCTCTAACAATCTCCCCCTATGTCAATTTTAGTAACAAAATTATCAATACATATGGATTACAAAATAAATAAACTTTGTAACTTCTCATCCAAATGCTTGATCTCATTTGTTCTTAAACATTACTTGAAATCTTCGCCACTTCCAAGTACTCCAATGATTCTAAATGTGTTTAACTCAGCATCATAGTTGATTTAGATCCGTAGCTATAACAATGAGAAAACAATTGCTCTCAATCATTGTTATACAATGTCATAGTATTATTATACAGCATCAAAGTCCAATTGTATCACAACTTTGGAAACAATACTATGGTGATATGTATCACTCCCCCTTAGTCAATACTTCATCTCACAATGAAAACCACTCCCCCTTACATAATGATCCATATGTATTTGTAGTGTGAACTACACATTAATTCTCCCCCTTTTTGTCAATATAAATAGGCAAAGGTACGAAAACTAGTGGGATCCTCATGAAATTTTCATAGAGATACTTCATGACAAAAAGAGAACAACATACCAACTTGTTTAGATGCCATCAAATAGCCGAAACTAAATGCATTCATCAAGGAGTTTATAAAGATACAAGATAACTCCTACAATATTCCACAACCGCACTCCCCACAAAGATATGGCAATTAATCACAAGTTCAATTAAGAACTCTCCCCCATATAATGTCATTCCCGAAAGAACAACAAGAGTGACCTTACTTTTACAAGAAAAGAAGGATTTCTTTGGACATTAACAAATCACATGAAACATGAATTTGTATCAAAAAATCTCAATTGAATTAACCACAAGGAAAATGATCAATCCAATTGCCCATGCTCAACATAAGAGAACTTACGGAGCAACACAGTACATATACAAAGATGTGGACCAGGGAAAGACCAATATTGCGGAATAAACAAAGATTCATTCTATTTTTCATCACTATTTGCACAATGACATATAATAGACTTAATCTTTGAAAACAAAAGTTTATCCTTTCTTCCATCAATATTTGCATAATGACATAAAAGGCTTAACTTTTGTAGTCAAAAGTTCATTCTATCTTTTATCAATACTTTCATATCGACATATAATAGAGTTAACTTTTGAACAAGTATGGGACAGTTAAGGTTCACAGACGTAAACAACATATCCCATAACAATTTGCAATATCTAAAATCATTAAGATTAATACTGCAAAAATCATCTTCCAAATAAACTTTAGAATTTAAACAAATAAATCTAAAAACATTGCAAGATGAAAACGTTGTCAATAGCTATGTGTACTCACAATAATGGCTATTCCAAACCCTAATTATCCTTCTTAAAACACAAGAAAAAATTCTCATAAGAAGTTTCCTAGACATTAAGACCTCTAAAAAATTCTTTATCGTCCCCAAACTCCTTGTCGTCAACAGCCATAGGAACATAAGGTTCATGAAGAAAGGAGTTAATTCCAACAAACCTTTTAGACTGATGCCGAACCAGGGCCTTCTGAATTTCGAGAGTCCTAAAAACAATAGCCTTTATTTCCTGAATCTTCTTTCTTGTTTCCTTCAACTCTTCAAGAACTCCAGAGAACTTCTGTTGATTAGACGGAACAACTCTTGGTTTTCTCACATTCCTCATTTTTCTTTTCAAAGTTGAAGATATAGGAGATTTATCTTTTTCCTTCATGATTGATGGTTTAACAATCATATTAGCATCTTTTTCATCAGAAGACATAATTCTTGGATTCTCTATACACGTATGAGATTGTGGGAGGAATTCACAAATCAGACTAAACAAGCAATCTTGTGATAAAAAAAGAGTTTTCAGAGAAGGAAAAATGAATGTACGGTTACGGAACACCTTTATATACTAAAAAGGATTCACGTACGCACAACTCACATCCCTAAAGAAGGTAGAATTGTCGATATTAACCCTCTTTTATTATTAAAACAGAGTAAACCCTTTTCAATATCAATTAGATATGAAAAGATGGAAGAATTCCAAAAGAAAAGAGGAAAAACAACAAAACAGAAAAACTTTTTCTCTTTTCCTAAAGCCTGAAGAGTGCAAACTCTTGTCTCTTTTTGGAATAGGCACATGAGACAAGAAACATAACCAACACAATTTAAGTTGTGCTGGGGTGAACAATAATCTGTCCATCATTTTCCTTTTTAATGGAATTCATAGAACTCTATTTCTCAGACACTTTAGACCTTACCCTTTTCTCTAGTGGTTTAGTCTTTTCTTTGGAAACTAACTTCTTAGAAGATGGGATGAGTTTACATACCTAAGATGATTTTTGAACAAGTTTGAGCTTGTTTGCTAATCGATTTTCTCTTCGTTGAAGTTTGTTGACGTATCCTATCTTGTGTTTGTACTTGTAACACTTTGATAGTTCATGCCCTTTGAGCGAACAATAAGAACATGTCAACATGAAAGATGGTTTAGACGCCATAGGTGTGCAAGCTTCTAGACACATAGTGGAACCTGAAAAATCAGACAGAAAGTTTCCAGCAGAAACAGATAAATCAATTTTTTATTCCAGAACAGTTGAGGTTTCTTCCGAAAGAATATCAAGATTGATGTATGTATTGCTACAATTATCAAAATCAATATTTTCGCAAAGAAGTGCAACACTTGACTTTTCATCCTCATTAAAATCATAGTGATCAGACATTTCATCAAGAGTTGCAGCAAGACCTTTGTTCCCAGTGTATTTTCTGCGATTCAGACACTCATTTGCAAAATGACCAAATCCTTTAAACTTAAAGCACTGAGGCATATCCTCATCATCATTTTCGTCAATATCCCTGTTTTTAGGAGGAGCATGATTATGAGGTTTAACTGATGACTTAGGTTTATCTCTGGAGAACCGTTTACTTCTCTTCAAAAGAAGATCTCTAAACTGTCTTGTGATCAAAGAGACTGACTTGTCAAGATCTTCATCTGATGAATCAGCCTCAGAAAGATCACCTTCAGAGATGCAAACACTTTTACTTTTGTCAAGTAATTTAGTGTTCTTCTGTGCTTTGAAAGCAACATCCTTTCCGGATTTGGATGTATGTTCATGATCAAAGATCTTTAACTTCCCAACAAGAGTATTTCTGGAAAGAGTTGCAAGGTTATTTCCTTCAACGATGGCATGCTTCTTAGAATCGTATCTGGATTGCAAAGATCTGAGAATTTTCATCACAATGTCCTTTTCAGGAATAGTCTTACGCAACGCAAAAGATGCATTAACAATTTCAGACACTTTGTGATTAAACTCATCAAACGAATCTTCATCTGTCATACGAAGGTTTTCCCAATTATAATTTAGGTTTTGAAGCCTAGATTCTTTTTCACAGGTATTCCCTTCAAATACGGTTTCTAAGATATCCCAAGCATCTTTAGACTTCGTGCAAGTAGTCACATGATGCTGTAAATCTGGGGTAATGGCATGGATGATAGCATTTAAACCATCAGAATTTTGCTTTGCAGCAAGAACTTCTAAAGGATCTTACTCACCAATATCCTTTGCAGTAGTTACAAAATTTACTGTAACTAAGGGAGGATTATAGCTATTAATAACCCTAAACCATGATTGAATATCACGCTCTTGAAGAAAGGCACGCATAGCAATTTTCCACCATATGTAATTTGAGCCATCGAAGACTGGTGGTACGTTTATAGAGATAACACTTTTGTCCATATTCAAATCACTACAAACACAGACTTCTGAGGTCTTAAATGTGTTTGCCTGCTTTGATACCAATTAAAAAAACGGGGGTACAACAACCACACCCAATATTTCGTTCGGGCAATCTGAATAGACAAACTCCAATATACTTTCAAGAGAATCAACTAGACAGTCAGACTAATTCTATAGAAAAGTATATCAAAGAGTTTTATATCTCTATCTCTTAATTCAATCCGCAATCAGCAAATAGGAATTTGCGAGACCGATTGAATATAAGAGAAATAACTTGAACGGTACCAAAGACCAATGCTCAAGGATCAATCAATTTCAATCAACAACCAAAGGTTGGATTTACCAATTGATCGATTCAACGCACAACCTGTGATATTTAAATTATATAACAAAATATAATGCGGAAAAGAAATAACACAGACACCAGAAGTTTTGTTAACAAGGAAACCGCAAATGCAGAAAAACCTTGGGACCTAGTCCATCTTTGAACACCACACTGTATTAAGCCGTTACGGACACTAGCTTACTACCAATGAACTTCGGACTGGAATGTAGTTAAACCCTAATCAATCTCATACTGATCAAGGTACAGTTGCGCTCCTTACGTCTCTGAACCCCAGCAGAATTCTACGCACTTGATTCCCTTAGCTGATCTCACCCATAACTAAGAGTTGCTATGACCCAAAGTCGAAGACTTGATAAACAAATCTGTCTCACACAGAAAAGTCTATTGGAATAGATAAATCTGTCTCCCACGGAAATACCTACGAGTTTTTGTTCCATCTTTTGATAAATCAAGGTACACAGGAACCAATTGATAAACCGGACTTATATTCCCGAAGAAGAACTTAGTATTATCAATCACCTCACAATAATCTGAATCGTATGGTAGCGAAACGAGATATTGTGGAATCACAAACGATGAGACGAATATGTTTGTGACTACTTTTAATCTTTCCTATCGGAGATTAAATCTCGAGAAAATCTTAGAGAAGATAGTACTCAATACGATTGAACAAAGCAAGATCAGAACATGCAACTACAGAGAAAATAGTTGGGTCTGGCTGCACAATCCCAATGAAGTCTTTGTGAAAAACCTAAGGTTAAAGGTGAATCGACTTTAGTCGCAACTAGTATCACACAGGAGGTGTGGGGATTAGGTTTCCCAGTTGCTATAGTTCTCCTTTATATAGTTTTCAAATCAGGGTTTGCAATCTAAGTTACCTTGGTAACAAAGCATTCAATATTCACCGTTAGATGAAAACCTGATTAGATACAAGCTAATATCTTTCAACCGTTAGATCGAACTTAGCTTGTTATACACAAATGAAATGTACCTTCATTTAGGTTTAAGTAACCGTATCTAAACGTGTACACTAGGTTTGCTCAACAGTAGTTAACCGAGGTTAGCTCTATGAACACTCTCATATCAACCTTATTCATCTTAACCATAACTAGTTCAAATGACTCAAATGAAACTAGTTAAAGAATTGTTTAATTGTTATATTCTCATAGAAGTATGTAAAAACACAATTGAAGCAAAATCGGTTTGATTCACTCGAATCAATTCATGAACATTATAGCCACGGTTTGCAAATAATTTATTCCTTATTATATAAATGTGTTTGTTCATGTCACAACCGATTTTAGAACTTTAACCACTCGTTGTTCCCTGACTACGTAGAGAGACCGTGTATAGAATCTCTTAATGATTGGGCGGTTCCCTAGACATAATGTTTGTTAGAGAGCTTAACACCTTCAGGACGTCACACCGCTCGTTGTTCCCTGACTATACACCCCTCTGAACGAATATGATGCTTCAATTATCTCATATCTCGATTTTGAAAATTGATTAATTCTAGCGTGACATTCATCCACTGAATTCCTAGAAAATAATCTATTATATCTCATTACTCCGTTCCCTGAATCCCCTGGATGGATTCCATGGATTAGTAATAGATAACCACGATATCTCATTACTCTTTTCCCTGAATCCCCCGGATGGATTCCATGGATTAGTAATTGATTACCATTTCATCTCATTACTGCGTTCCCTGAATCCCCCAGATGGATTCCATGGATTAGTAATAGATACTCAACTTATTTTATTACTCCGTTTCATGAATCATTCTCAACCAAATTTCATGATAAATATTCAACAATCGGGCATCTGGGTCACTATCGAGTAAGCCCCGAGAAAATGGTGCAAGTGTACTTGACAATAGTGCACGAACGAGCACCCAAACACACGAACGAACGTTCAAAAATATGGATAAACGAGGAACTTATGAAGGAAAATAATATTATATAAAATAAACAAGAGGCGTGGGACCGGGCCCACCGGCCGACCGGTCATGCCGCCGTGGCTGGTCCCCCTCTCCAGTTATTTTATTTCACTTTAATTTATTTTTTCCCTCATCTCATGAAGATTCCTTCATTTGAGCAAACTCCCTCGTTTGAGCGAAACTCCTAGTTTCTCCATACTTTCCATCAAACGATGAAAAAATAGTAAAAGATAGGGAAAGGTGTCACGGGACCGGGCCACCTAGACGGCCGGCCATGCCCTAGACGTGTCCGGTCCCACACCTTACAATCCCTTATTTTCTCATATTATTATTTCCTTCATCTCATGGAACTCCATCGTTTGAGCGAAAACCCTAGTTTTTCAATATTTTCTAAAATATGCTCAAACCCTGGAAAAGCCAAAAAGCCTAATGGTCACTTGACCGACTAGGCTGCTCACGTCAAATATTAAAATATTACTATTTTAATATTCTCAAAATATTGGTCGCACGAGTAAAGTTCTACTTGCTCATTCGAGCAAAATCGAGAGTTTCAGTCAAGATCAGACTCTTCTGAAAATCCAAAATATTGCTCAAACGCGCACCAGAAAATACCAAAAGTCTCAAGACTGAGACACGGACATCATGGTGACACGGGCATGCTACCTTGACCGACCAAGTTCGGCCCTAAGGCTTGCAAGGAGCCGGTCCCACACATCTTTGTAATTTTGACCTAATTTGCTATCAATCGCTAATATTAGGTCCAAACTCTTTCCAACCAACTTGGGACTCGCTCAAACGACCATAAGGTGGTCCCACGACCACCAAGGGACGGTTCCATGCTCTCTTTGTCGGTCCCTCATCTCTCCATAACTAGGTTTTATTACCTAACGCTCGCACGAGAACTATTTTAATAAATGATTAAACCAGCATTTGATCATCTGCTCACCAACCGGTCAAGAAAGGACTTTGGTGCATGCTCACTCGAGCACTTGGGTGCTACATGGTCGACCATCATCCCATGTAGCCGGTCACTCCTTCACTCAGTGATTTATTTTCAGTAAATCATCAATTGATCGGCAATTGATCAAAATTAGGGTTTCGAACAAATGCTCTGTAAATCATAATTCTGAGTGAGTTCAAACACTAGTAATTCTATGTTGATCCAGTAATCAACATCTGGGATTAATGTATAATATTTGGTCCAGCTACCAATATTTTAATTAATATTTTATTTGGTCATGCTACCAATAATTCATCGAATGAGCAATACTTGCTCAATTGCTCGAATATTGATTCAACTATCAATATTCAGTAACTCATCGAATGAGCAATATTTGCTCAAATACTCGAATATTGATTCAATTATCAATATTCAACAATTCATCATGCAAGCAATATTTGCTCAGACTACCATGATTCAATTATCAACATCATTCATTCGAGAACTATACGTCCTAGCAAACATGTTCTCATAGAGCATTCGGAACCCATGCTCGACTGAACAATACTTAGACACATTTTTTAATCAATTCAACGACTGACTAATCAAATACACATCTGTTTTGCAGACTCCACGTTTGTGAGACATCAATCACGTCACATGCGGAGATATTAATTATGGTTTTGGTCTGGCAGCCTACGGCACTGTGTTCATCCACGATGAGAAATGTGAGTAAGTCGTGCAAACAATTGAGGGGGTTAGCAAAGTAGTGGGTGGACAATCAACCAAGTCTCTGCACGACTTGAAACTAGTTAAACCACGATTTTCCACTTTCTCACTCTTTCACTTGAGCAACCATCACAATTACTGGAGATCAATGTGTCTACAATTCTAACAATATAAATAAGTCTATGAATCCACTATTAAGACAGACAACGTTCGTCTAAGAAGAATTCTGATTCGAGCAATCACTCTCAAGAATTCAATCAATCGACCAGAACTTATTCGAACTCAATAGTTCACAGAAAACTTGCAGAAACCTTAAACACATTCACGATCCTTGATCATCATTGATCTCACACATTTATCAGCTTCCCTCCTACAGATCAACCCTCTTCCCTCTTTGTGACCGAATTGACTCTGGAACGGCCATTGTCTTGGTTTAGGCCGAAGTCCTACAGATTGATCTCTCGAACTCAAAGCACTCTCGTGCAGTGCATCTATTTTAGGTTAGGCAGTTAGCTCGGTTGAGTAGCCTCCGTCCGCACGGTCGTCTCTCCACTTCCTAGAAAACCAGCAAATCGTTTTTTCCCATCAACAACATCTCAAACAAACAGGTACGCATACGGGTATGCATACTATGGTTCCCATACATAGATCACATATATGTAAGAGTGCATAACATGTTTATAATCCAATGTTGGTTAAGTTCTCTAAACTCTATTTCAATCATTGAAACATTCTTAGAGGATGACAATAGCCGTTTTCACACACTATTAGCATCAAAGCAATTTTCAAGTTATTGAAATAATCATAACGAAACATTCCAAGTCTACACCAAATAATTGTATCACACAAACCATGTAAGATGTTACTCGGCGATTTTCACATGATCATCTTTTGACTTTCGTCAATAATATAAAATGAACTTGGTTGAAGCGAAAGTTTACTAACACATATTTCGAGAAATATGTAAGCGAGTTAAACTCAGACGAATTTTGTCTCAATATAGGAGATAGAGTAGAAATAGACTTTCCAAGTGATAGATGAGTTTCAGTCTCCACATACCTTTTGTTGATGAAGTTCCAAAAGCTCTCCTTAGTAGTTCTTCGTATTCAAATGATGAACGCCGTAAAGTCTAATGCTCAACTGCACAATCTATCCTAGTCCGAGATATTACTATAAGTAGACTAGAAATCAAGACTTATAGTTTTGATCACTAACATTGACAAACAAGCTTGAGATAGCAAAACTTGCGAGTTCAACCGAGTAGTGCTCTAACAAAAGTCTATATAGCTATACGACTTTATCTCATTAGAAGATAGAATAGAATATACTTCTGAGTGATAGATAAGTTTTAGTCTCCATATACCTTTTGTTGATGAAGTTTCTCCAAGCTCCTCAATAGATCTTCTTTTTCAATTGGTGAACGCCGTGAAGTTTAAAGTTCAACTACACATTCTATCCTAATCCGAGACATAACTATAAGTAAACTAGAAATCAAGTATATAGTTTTGATCAACTAAACTTGACAAGCAAGCTTGACATAGCAATGCTTGCGAGTTCGGCCGACCATTGCTCTAACAGCTATTAATGAAAGATCCAAGAGAGAAGTTACATCTCAGCAAGATGGATGAACCAAAAACTCTATGTATGCCTCGACAACCGCCCAAGCCTTGGCACTAGCGCCAAATCAAGATAACACAAGGATATCTCTACAACCATCAACCATGTCGCTTCCGTCAATCTGTTCAAGCATGTCCTAGAGGTCGCAATTAACAAGAACGACGAAAATCCCCGTCAGGGACTTTTCACCACCACCTGTATCGAGCGAGTTAAGTTTGGGAAAATAATAATCGACACCACAACAGATGTAAACATCATCACTGTCAAATATTTTAAAGCTGCAGGGGCTATCGGATGCGAGACTAAGCTTTGAAAGATGTATGGGCTACCGAATGCGAGGCTACACACGCGCTCAAGATTCCAACGGAAAATGAAAGATCGCCTATAGCCATATTACTCTCGAGTTGAACATGAGCGACATTCAAACGTGCACTAAATTTTAAATCATTATCTTACAATATGATTTAGAGGCGCCCACAGGTCCACGACAGCGAATTAGAGGTACTTGTCCTACAAATGTACCAAGGCTCTCCAACAAACCAACAAAGGCGCATTGATTGTTATATGGATCGTGCTACATAACTGATCTGGATATGAAGTAAATCATGTACATATGAAGGTTCTATGCACAATGCTTTAATTGCAAGCCTCAATTATCAGAGTAGTCAATAAGTGCAGTTTTCATCGCATTAATGTGCTACCCAATGGTACCACTTGGAACATCATCTTTGCCATCTACATTCGAAGAATCACATGAAGTTTTACACGAAAACCCCTCACCGTTGGGAATCCATTCAGAGACAGACAACCAGGGAGTTGCAAACTTGATGGGGTCCTTTGATCTCTAAAAGCATGCTGCGCCAATTCCGAAAAATATAACTTCAGTAACCAAACAGAAGCATGACTGAGGACTGCACATTACATCCTCAAATGCTCAAAGATTCATAAGATAGCTCAAAAGACATCGCTTGGAACGTATCCTTTGAAGACATGATAACAACTCGACAAAGGAATGCCTCTCATCTTATCTACTTCACCCAACGCCTCCATAGGATTTTTACCATATGAGCATTCCAAGCATATCATCATCACGATCAGAAGGGTAAAATAATCTAAAGGGTCTGAATAAGAAAAAAATCAATTGAGTCAATGCTCACAAGTTTAGAGAATATCCCAGTTGCAGCTCAACAATGGAAGAGGCAACAACAACAGAAGGAGATGTCAACCTTCCTGGATTCCTTTACCTGATCACACCCGTGACATGGGGACTTATCCTTAGTTATCGCAAACTTAAACCACACCGTCCAATTATGAAGGAGATGCTGAATTAATAATTCTCAAGATACTCTTAGAGGTCCAGAAATCAGGAATTATTGATGAGGAACAGGATGACGCATCCTTCATAAGAGGTGTTTATCTATGTCTCTCCTATGACATACTGAAAGGGAGTATCAAACGGATACACGGGCTAAGAGATATGGCTCATTACTGATTCATTTTTCATATGATAGCCTTATCTATTAGCTTCAAAAGTTGGGGACAAACGTCAAAAATCGACATCGTATGAAGACTCTACGCCTTGTGGAACGAATGGTGCGCAAAATAGGGTTACCCAATGAGATTCAGTAAAATCAACCTCAGAAGAGACCTCATCCTCCTATGGGTTTGTGTCATCCTTAAGATGCCGATCACCATTAAAGGGAATCAAATCATCGAGAAAACCTACTTGGTGCCATAGGCGTATGGAAGTAGAAGCGCTCGAGAAGTTGGAGATTAACAAAGACTCTACCACAACGGAAAGAGAGAAGCGGAGTGAATGGTACTATATAACTCATTTTCGTGGTATATAAAGAAAAAAAAGACTCATTCCTAGGCCCCCAATGGCCAGCCAAAGACCGTGGATCTACATGAATTTTACTATGGATGTACAAAGTCTGAGCTCCTTCATGTCAATGACGATAACCACCTGAGCTGACGGATGTGAAAGCGCTACTCGGCCTTGCTGGCGCCATGCCTATAAGATTCCTTGCCGGTTGGATATCATAACACTACAGATAAGTAACTATCCATCTACTCATGAATTTCGATTTTGCTTAGTGTCATTGTCCCATCTAGTGGTTATCACGAAACACGTTATCTGTTTAATGCTAACCAGGGGACTAATGTTGATGGTGAGTTTTTGACTAGGACATAAATTATAAAATTGCTCTACCCTGGCTGCATAAGTATAATGTATCCCTGACCCAGCATCAGGATTAAAGATTTGTATCTATAACTTGTATTCTCTTAATATATATATATATACGAGTGGGGTATTTCATTACTGGTACTCTATCATATTGATTGGAAAGCTCCTAGATGGATTGATCGCTAGTATAGAACAATATTGTCCTCGGGTTGCCACTGATGCTGGTGACGACTACTCTTGTTAGAGCACTGCTCGGTCGAACTCGCAAGCGTTTCTATCTCAAGCTTGTTTGTCAAGTTTAGTTGCCAAAACTATAAGTATTGATTTCTAGTCTACTTATAGCTATTTCTCGGATTAGGATAGAATGTGTAGTTGAGATTTAGACTTCACGGCGTTCATCGATTGAAGACGAAGAACTACAGAGGGGAGCTTGTGGAACTTCATCAACAAAAGGTATGCGGAGACTTGAACTCATCTATCACTCAGAAGTCTATTTCTATTCTATCTCCTATTGAGACAAAAGTCGTATAGCTATATAGACTTTATATTATGCACATTTGATGTTTCGAGCTGAGTTTAACTCGCTTACATATTTCTCGAAATATGTGTTGGAAAGCTTTCTCTTTAACCAAGTTCATCTTATATTCTTGACGAAAGTCAAAAGATGATCATGTGAAAATTGCCTGGTAACATCTTACATGATTTATGTGAGACAATCATTTGATGTAGATTCGGAATTTTTTGTATTGATCTATTGATCACTTGAAAATTGCTTTGAAGCTAATAGTTTGTGTGAGACAGCTATTCCCGTCTTCCAAGAATGTTTTAATGATTAAAATGGAGTTTAGAACAATTAACCATTGATTAGATATAACATAGTATGCGTACTTGTATGCTAACAGTTGCAAGTTATTCCAAGTCCAGGAACCATAGTATGCATACCCGTATGCGTACTAAGTACGCATACGGGAATTCAATTGATTTTGGTTGTACGATAGTATGCATACCCGTTCGCATACTTGCGAACCCAGACAAAGTCCGCCTACTTAGGTATGCGTACCCGTTTGCATACTTGAGTAGGTTATGTTCTAAAATCGGGTTTTTCATGAGCTAATACATTTATAATAAGGAATGCAATCTTTTGCAAACCGTGGCTATAATGTTCATGTATTGATTCGAGTGAATCAAAATCGATTTTGCTTCAATTGTGTCTTATATACTTCTATGAGAATATAAACAATTGAACAACTCTAGAACTAGTTTCATTTGAATTAGTTGTGATTGAAATGAACAAGGTTGATATGAAAGTGTTCATATATATATGGATAACTTCGGTTAACTATTGTTGAGCCAACAAGGTGTACATGTTTAGGTACAGTTACCCATATCTAAATGAAGTCACTTTTCATTTATGTGTAACAGGCTAAGTTCGATATAACGGTTGAAAATATTAGCTTGAATCTAATCAGGTTTTCATCTAACGGTGAATATTGAATACTTTGTTACCAAGGTAGCATTGATTACAAACCCTAATTTGAAGACTATATAAGGGAGAACTCTAGCAACTGGGAAACCTAATCCCCACACCTCTTGTGTGATACTAGTTGTGACAAGAGTCGATTCTCCTTTAACCTAGGTTTTTTTAAAACCATTATAGGTTAACGACTTAAAGACTTCATTGGGATTCTGAAGCCAGACCCAACTATTTTCTCTGTTGTTGCGTGTTCTGATCTTACTTTGTTTTATCGTATTGAGTACTATCTTCTCAAAGATTTGCTCGATATTCAATCTCCGATAGGTAAGATAAATATTAGTCACAAACATCTTCGTCTCATCGTTTGTGATTCCACAATATCTTGTTTCCCTACTATACAATTAAGATTATTGTGAAGTGATTGATATTACTAGGCTGTTCTTCGGGAATATAAGTCCGGTGTATCAATTGGTTCATGTTCACCTTGATTTATCAAAAGACGGAACAAAAAATCGTTGGTATTTCTGTGGGAGACAGATTTATCTATTCAATAGACTTTTTTGTGTGAGACAGATTTGTTTATCAAGTCTTCGACTTTGGGTCGTAGCAACTCTTAGTTGTGGGTGAGATCAGCTAAGGGAATCAAGTGCGTAAAGTCTTTCTGGGATTCAGAGGCGTAACGAACGCGACTGTACCTTAATCAGTGTGAGATTGGTTAGGGATCAACTACATTCCAGTCTTAAGTTAACTTATAGTAGGCTAGATTCTGTATCGGCTTAATACACTATGCTGTTCAAATCTGGACTAGGTCCCTGGGTTTTTCTGCATTTGCGGTTTCATCGTTAACAAAATTTCTAATGTCTATGTTATTTCTTTTCCGCATTATATTTTTATATAATTGAAATATCACAGGTTGTGCGTAGTTCAATCAATTAGATAATCCAACCTTTGGTTGTTGATATAAATTGATTGGCACTTGGACATTGATCTTTGGTACCGTTCAAAGATATAACTCTTGTATGGTTTCCCATAATTATCAGGCTCGCGGATTTCTATCTGTTTGATTTGTTGATTACATTGAGAAACAAAGATATAACTCTTGTATGTATTTTCCTTGATTGAGTCTGACTGTCTAGTTGATTCTCTTGGAAGTATATTGGAGTTAGTCCATATACATTGCGAAACGAAATATTGGGTGTGGTTGTTAAACCCCCGCATTTTCAATTGGTATCAGAGCAGGCAAACACATTTAAGACCTCATAATTCTGTGTTTATAGCAATCTGACTCTATGGACAGTAGTGCTATCTCTGACAAACGCATCATCAGAGACAAAAGTTCTATTTCTATGAATTCTATTAAAGAGAAAGACTTGTCTATCTCACATATCGATGAACATTTTGTTCCTACGAAATAAACAAGTATTGATATGTGTTACCCTGATTATCTTACGGACGAATATGATTCTGAAGTAGAAAGGGAAGCATCCCTAGAGAGTACATCGATTTTAAAACTTGTTATAATCCAGGATGTTGAAATCAATAGGATGAAACACAAGATTAATACAATGGTTGGTTTGGTAAAATATCGTGATTCCCAACTAAGGGTTCTTCGTGAGGAAATTGTTGTAGGTTGTTCATCTCGAACCTTACTCGAGGCTAAACTCAAGGAAGATGCCTATGAAATTGAATGACTATTGAATAATCTCTTCATTCAAGATAAAGGTCGTCCCGAGGAGTCTGTCATACCAACTACTTCTGACTCTGCTGTGAAATTGGAAAACGTGACTAATTATAATCATGTTCCTCTAATGAAAACAACTTCATAAGCCAAACTACAAACCCTTCCTATTGCTAAAGAAGTGCTTGGTTCTTCCACTGATCATGGATTTACCACGTCTCATGGAAGGAAGAAATCTTCTAACGATGTCTCTAATGCTACACACACTAATCACTCATGTGATCAGAAAGTATGTCTTTTTTGTAATTCAAAAGGACATGTTCAATGGAAGAGCAAACTGAAGCTGAATGACAATTACTTTGATTGACTTCAGCACACCTTAGATTTAATACTCAAAGGTGTAACTGACATTTGGATGCCTAAACCTATTGGTTTTAGTACTCACCCTGTGAATTCTTCCAAGAAAGTCAGTTTAATATGCTCTTCGAACGTTCGAACCAATTGTAGCATTAATACGAATCGTTCAAGAAGATTTAAAAAAGGTTCCTATCAACCCAATGAGAAGAATGATGTTCAAGATGTGAAAAAGGTACCAGTGGGTGGAAGCAACAATGGAGATATGAAGGACAACCTTAATATGATAATTGAAGGATAAAAGGATCTTATCAACAGGCTGTCAAAATCCTCCATACAAACTTCTTCTGGTAAGGATTCTGAAAAAGCGGGGGTATAACAACCACACCCAATATTTCGCTTAGCAATTTGTATGGACTAACTCCAACATACTTTTAAGAGAATCAACTAGACAGTCAGATTCAATCTTAATAAAAAGTATATCAAAGAGTTATATCTCAATTTCTCGATTCAATCCACACTCAAACAAATAGGAATTTGCGAGCCTGATTGAATACAACAGAAATAACTTGAACGGTACCAAAGACAATTGTTCAAGGATCAATCAATTTCAATCAACAACCAAAGGTTGGATTTACCAATTGATCAATTCAACGCACAGCCTATGATATTTCAATTATATAACAAAATATAATGCGTAAAAGAAATAACATAGACACCATAAGTTTTGCTAACGAGGAAACCGCAAATGCAGAAAACCCCCGGGACCTAGTCCAGATTTGAACACCACACTATATTAAGCCGCTACAGACACTAGCCTACTACAAAGTTAACTTCGGTTTGGACTGTAGTTGAACCCTAATCAATCTCATACTTATTCAAGGCACAGTTGCATTCCTTACATCTCTGATCCCAGCAGGATATTACGCACTTGATTCCCTTAGCTGATCTCACCCACAACAAAGAGTTGCTACGACCTAAAGTCGAAGACTTGATAAACAAATCTGCCTCACACAGAAAAGTCTATTGAATAGATAAATCTGTCTCCCACAGATAAACCTACGAGTTTTGTTACGTCTTTTGATAAATCAAGGTGAACAGGAACCAATCGATAACTCGGACTTATATTCTCGAAGAACAGCCTAGAATTATCAATCACCTCACAATAATCTTAAACGATTAACGAAACAAGATATTGTGGAATCATAAACGATGAGACGAAGGTGTTTGTGATTACTTTTCTATCTTACCTATCAGAGATATCAATCTCAAGCCAATCTTACGATTGTACTCAAACACGATAGAAACAACAAGATCAGATCACGAAACTATAGAGAAAATAGTTAGGTCTGGATTCACAATCCCAATGAAGTCTTTAAGTCGTTAACCTACAGGGTTTCGTGAAAAACCTAAGGTTAAAGGAGAATCGACTCTAGCTTATACAACTAGTATCAAACAGAAGGTGTGGGGATTAGGTTTCCCAGTTGCTAGAGTTCTCCTTTATATAGTCTCCAAATCAGGGTTTGCAATCTAAGTTACCTTGGTAAAAAAGCATTCAATATTTACTGTTAGATGAAAACCTGATTAGATTCAAGCTAATATCTTTTAACCGTTAGATTGAACTTAGCTTGTTATACGCAAATGAAATGCACCTTCATTTAGGTTTGGGTAACCGTACCTAAACGTGTACACTTAGTTGGTTCAACAATAGTTAACCAATGGTTAGCCATATGAGCACTTTCATATCAACCTTATTCATCTTCACCATAACTAGTTCAATTGACTCAAATGAACTAGTTAAGAGAGTTGTTCAATTGCTTAGATCTTATAGAAGTATACAAGACACAATTGAAGCAAAATTGATTTTGATTCACTTGAATCAATTCATGAACATTATAGCCACAGTTTGCAAAGATTGTATTCCTTATTATATAAATGTTTTAGTTCGTGAACAAACCGATTTTAGAAAGTAAACTACCTAAGTACGCAAACGGGTACGCATACTTAAGTAACCGGATTGAGTTTGTTTTTCACTTTCAAACTCCAGCAGAAATTCACGGACGTGAACTTTCCGCCAGTATGCGTACCCGTACGCATACTCACCCGGATTTCCAACAACAGCCAGTACGCATACGGGTACGCATACTTTTGGTTCCCGGTTTTGGACTTTTACAAAAATGTGAGAACACACAATGTTTATATCCAAAGATGGTTACATGTTCTAAACTCTCATTTCAATCATTGAAACTTTCTTAGAGGATGTTATATAGTTGTTATTCACAAACTATTTTTCATCAAAGCGATTTTCAAGTTTTTGAAATAATCAACATGACTTTCGTCACTAGTAAAGATGAACTTGGCCAAAGCGAAAGCTTACCAACACATATTTCGAGAAATAGATAAGCGAGATAAACTCCGCTCGAAATAGCAAATGTGTATAATCGAAGTATATATAGCAACACGACTTTTGTTTCAAGATAGGAGATAGAATAGATAGACTTTTGAGTGATAGATAAGTTCAAGTCTCCACATACCTTTTTGTCGATGAAGATCCACCAGTTCCTTGAGTAGTTCTTCGTCTTTGTATGATGAACGCCGTGGAGTCTAGAGCTCAACTACACTTACTATCCTAGTCCGAGACTTAGCTATAAGTAGACTAGAAATCAAGCCTTATAGTTTTGGCAACTAAACTTGACAACAAGCTTGAGATAGCAACGATTGTGAGTTCGACCGAGCAGTGCTCTAACAGATTCGAACTTAGTCTCATACTTTGATGATAGTAAGTTTTATGATACTTTTTTTACATCACAAAGGGTCTCCTCCAAAAATTAGAAGGAAAAAGATGATTAACCATGAAGAATATTCATTTGATGAGCATAAAGCTCATACTTGTGTTAATTAATCACAAGGGTTGAATGCTTACTCAGAAAAATCCTGGACAGCTTTTCCTAAGTATTGTTTGTGTCTCGAGAATCTCTTCGTTTTTTATTTATTTTTAAAGAAGTTTTTGTTGCAACTAAGTTGCCTGCTACTTTTATGCTCTAAATTATTTTTCTGTGGAAATATAAAATTTATTGAGCAAAAAATTCGTGAAAGAAAATCTTCACATAGAAAAATTATACTGTTTTGTTTTACCTTGTAAAAGGGTATGTTACGGTTTTAGTTTAGTTTTTCTTTTGGGTTCGGGTTGTGTTCGTACGGGTACCCATGACTTACTTGTCATGAACTGTCTTTAGAAACCCTAAAAGTTATTGTCCCTAAGAAACCATTTAAATACCAAACCTATTTAGTCACGTACGCGTACTCTAGGATATTTTTTTGTTCAAGAATGTCTTCACCTTCTCGCACTTGTGATTTTTCAAGAGGTTTTCTTGATAAAGGTATTGGTTCCGAGTCCAAAGGGAGGGAGAAAAGAACCTTAGTAGATGTTGATGGTCAAAATCCTGATGCCTCATGCTACTATGCCTATTCTCATCAAGATGTTGAGAATAAGGAGATAGTTTCGGCCTAAGTGGTTCATGATTTTCTTAAATACTTTTAGGAAGCAAAAATGCAACTCGTTGATACTATGAATGGTCTCGATGTGTTAAGAACTGAGTTGAAAAAGATTAACTCTGACCTTGTTCTCATGAAGACACATGTTAAAGATCTTCTCAATGAGGATATCTTCTCTGAAGAAGCAGTGAATGCTGTCAATCACAAGCTCAAAGGTCTCAAGACTAGTGAGGGTTCCGGAAGAGCTCTTTGATTTCAGTTCATGATCGGTTTTGCTGGTTTAGGAGTCCTTTTGTTATTAGCTTGTTGTTTTTTATTAATGACTAGGAAACTTCTTATGAGAATTTATTATTGTGTTTTAAGAAGGATAACTAGGGTTTGGAATAGCCTATATTGTGATTTCACATTGCTATTGACAACAATTTTCATCTTGCAATGTTTTTAGATTTATTTATTTAAATTTTAAATTTTATTTGGAAGATGATTTTGTAGTATTAATCTTTATTGGTTTTATATATTGCAAAAAAAAAAGTTATGGTATATGTGTGTTTGTGTCCGTGAACTATGATTGTCCCGTATATGTCAAAACTTAAGTCTACTATGTCATTATGCAAATATTGATGGAAAATAGAATGAACTTCTGATAACAAACATTAAGTCTATTGTGTCATTATGCAAATATTGATGAAAAATAGAATGAATCTTAGAATATTCCGCAGTATTGATCTTCACTTCTATGTGAAAATACTGTACGACTCCGTAAGTTCTCTTATGTTGAGCATTCCCGATTAAGTTAATCATGGGTTCTCTTGTGGTTAGTTTAATTGAGTTTTTTGGATACAAATTCATGTCTCATGTAATTTGTTAATGTCCAAAGAAATCCTTCTTTTCTTGTGAAAGTAAGGCCGCTCTTTTTGTTCCTTTCGGGAATGACATTTTATGGAGGAGAGTTCTTAATTGAACTTGTGCTTAATTGCCAAATCTTTGTGGGGAGTGCGGCTGTGGAATATTGTAGGAGTATTCTTGTATCTTTATAAACTCCTCAATGAATACACTAAGTTTCGACTATGTGAAATCATCGAAACAAAGTTGATATGTTCTATTTTAGTCATGAAGTATCTCTATGAGAATTTCATTATGATCCCACTAGTTTTCTTACCTTTGCCAATTTATATTGATAAAAAGGGGGAGAATTATTATGTAGTTCACACTACAAATACATATGGTTTACGGATCATTATGTAAGGGGGAGTGGTTTTCATGTGAGATGAAGTATTGACTAAGGGAGAGTGATACATATCACCGTAGCATTATTGTCAAAGTTGTGATACAATTGAACTTTGATGATGTGTAATAATACTATGACACTGTATAACAATAATTGAGAACAATGGTTTTCTTATTATTATGGCTACGGATCTTCAATAACTATGATGCTGAGTTGAACACGTTCAGAATCACTGGAGTACTTGGAAGTAACGAAGATTTCGAGTAATGTTGAAGAACCAAGGAAATCAATCATTTGGATGAGAAGCTACAAAGTTTATTTATTTTGTAATCCATATGTATTGATAGATTTGTCACTAAAATTGACAAATGGGGAGATTGTTAAAGCACTTCTCGGTCGAACTTGCAAGCGTTGCTATCTCAAGCTTGTTTGTCAAGTTTAGTTGCCAACTTATAGCTATGTCTCGGATTAGGATAGAATGTGTAGTTGAGCTTTAGAATTCACGGCGTTCATTGATTGAAGACGAAGAACTACTAAGGGGAGCTTGTGGAACTTCATCAACAAAAGGTATGTGGAGACTTTAACTTATCTATCACTCAGAAGTCTATTTCTATTCTATCTCCTATTGAGACAAAAGTCGTATAGCTATATAGACTTTATATTATACACATTTTATATTTCGAGCTGAGTTTAATTCGCTTACATATTTCTCGAAATATGTGTTGGTAAGCTTTCTCTTTAACCAAGTTCATCTTATATTCTTGACGAAAGTCAAAAGATGATCATGTGAAAATTGCCTGGTAACATCTTACATGATTTGAGTGAGACAGTCATTTGATTTAGACTCGGAATGTTTCGTATTAATCTATTGATCACTTGAAAATTGCTTTGAAGCTAATAGTTTGTGTGAGACAACTATATATTCCCGTCTTCCAAGAATGTTTCAATGATTAAAATGGAGTTTAGAACAATTAACCATTGATTGGATATAGCACAGTATGCGCACTTGAATGCTAACTGTTGCAAGTTATTCCAAGTCCAGGAACCATAGTATGCATACCCGTTTGCGTACTGGTTTGATAGTTGAAGTCCGGGAACTTAATATGGATACCCGTATGCCTACCGGCGTAACAGTTTAAGTCCGGGAATTCAACTGAGTTTGGTTGTATGACAGTATGCGTACCCATTCGCGTACCGGAGAACCAAGACCAAGTCCGGCTACTTAGGTATGCATACCCGTTTGCATACTTGAGTAGGTTATGTTATAAAATCGGTTTGTTCATGAACTAATACATTTATTTATATAATAAGGAATAAAATCTTTTGCAAACCGTGGCTATAATGTTCATGAATTGATTCGAGTGAATCAAAATCGATTTTTCTTCAATTGTGTCTTGTATACTTCTATGAGAATATGAACAATTAAACAACTCTAGAACTAGTTTCATTTGAGTCATTTGAACTAGTTGTGATTGAGATGAACAAGGTTGATATGAAAGTGTTCATGCCTCTAACTTCGGTTAACTATTGTTGAGCCAACAAGGTGTACACGTTTAGGTACGGTTACCCATATCTAAATGAAGTCACTTTTTATTTGTGTGTAACAAGCTAAGTTCGATCTAACGGTTGAAAGATATTAGCTTGAATCTAATCAGGTTTTCATCTAACGGTGAATATTGAATACTTTGTTACCAAGGTAGCATTGATTGCAAACCCTGATTTGAAGACTATATTAGGGAGAACTCTAGCAACTGGGAAACCTGATCCCCACACCTCCTGTGTGATACTAGTTGCGACTAGAGTTTATTCTCCTTTAACCTAGGTTTTTCTAAAACCATTATAGGTTAACGACTTAAAGACTTCATTGGGATTCTGAAGCCAGACCCAACTATTTTCTATGTAGTTGCGTGTTCTTATCTTACTTAATTCTATCATATTGAGTACTATCTCCTCTAAGATTTGCTCGAGATTCAATCTCCGATAGGTAAGATAAAAAGTAGTCAAAAACATCTTCGTCTTATCGTTTGTGATTCCACAATATCTTGTTTCGCTATGATAAGATTAAGATTATTGTGAGGTGATTGATATTACTAGGCTGGTCTTCGGGAATATAAGTCCGGTGTATCAATTGGTTCCTGTTCACCTTGATTTATCAAAAGACGGAACAAAAACTCGTAGGTATTTCTGTGGGAGAAAGATTTATCTATTCAATAGACTTTTCTGTGTGAGACAGATTTGTTTATCAAGTCTTCGACTTTGGGTCGTAGAAACTCTTAGTTGTGGGTGAGATCAGCTAAGGGAATCAAGTGCGTAGAGTCTTTGGGATTCAGAGGTGTAAGGAACGCGACTGTACCTTAATCAGTGTGAGATTGGTTAGGGCTCAACTACATTCCAGTCCGAAGTTAACTTGTAGTAGGCTAGAGTCTGTAGCGGCTTAATACAGTGTGGTGTTCAAATCTTGACTAGGTCCCGGGGTTTTTCTGCATTTGCGGTTTCCTCGTTAACAAATTTTTTGGTGTCTGTGTTATTTCTTTTCCGTATTATATTTTTTTATAATTGAAATATCACAGGTTGTGTGTAGTTCAATCAATTAGATAATCCAACCTTTGGTTGTTGGTATAAATTGATTGGCACTTGAACATTGGTCTTTGGTACCATTCATGTGGTTTCTCATAATAATCAGGCTCGCGGATTTATATCTGTTTGATTTGCTGATTACATTGAGAAACAGAGATACAACTCTCTTGTATGTATTTTCCTTGATTGAGTCTGACTGTCTAGTTGATTTTCTTGGAAGTATATTGGAGTTGGTACATATAGATTTCCGAAACGAAATATTGGGTGTGGTTGTTAGACCCCCGCTCACTAGTTGAAAATGGGCTATCAGAGACACAATGGAACGACACAAACTAAGTACCGCAAAACATCTACATCTAGAAAGCGTCGTTGACTAAAGTCAATTTGTCGTTGTATTAAGACTTTTGTTGACTTATACAACGACACTTCTTTTATTGACGTTGATTAAAGTCAAAGCATCGTTGCATTCAGACTTGTGTTGACTTAGACAACTAGACTTCCCTAGTGTCGTTTGCTTGGTAGGGTATTTCAGATTTACACTAAAAAGATAATGAATGGGTGGATCAAAATATCCTCATACCCTATCCATTACATACCAGAGAGAGAAAACTCCTTATTCTCCGCCACTCTTCCTCTCTGGTTTCTCTCTATCTTTCTCATCCTCCCTCACCTCAAGCCACCACCACTACCATCATCACTTTCATGGACGAAAAGTAAAATCAGAGGCGATGATTATGAACTTGATAAACCATACAACCTACCTCTCTCTATCTACCCTTCTTTCTGTCTCTATCTCTCTGAATATGTTGCTGCTGCTTCGACTTCAAAAAGAGAGAGGTAAAGTTCCCACATACGAACCATTTTCTTCTCATCCTTCTCACCCGTTGATTCAACCATGTACGATGTTCTAATTTGTTCTCGTTATTGGGATTTTGCTTAAATAAGGCTTTGATTTATTAAAAATCTGATGATGGGTTTTGATTTTGACTTTGTAGATTCTCAAAGAAAGTTTCTTGGAATTGAATGAGAAAGACGGATCTAGCTCATTAAATTGGTAAATTCAAAACCCTATTTTCGTTCAGCCATGAATTATTTTCTCTTTTAAGTCCTAACTTCATTTTGAATCTTGTATGATGCAGTCTTGGTGCTAATCTGGCTACCCAACTTATAAATCTGGAGACAAACGGAATGAATCGGTGCTGTCTTTGTTCTCAAACTCTAGAAATGTGTGTTTGTGTAATTTTTTTGACTAAAAGATTTAGATTTTGTGTAAACAGGGATGAAATTGATGATGAAGAAAACCCCTAATATGAAATGGTTAATTTCTCTTCACCTTCTTTTGGTTTTATAAAGAAAACCCCTAATCTGATTTTGAAGAATAACTTATAATTCCAGATTGATCTTTAACCCTAACTGGTAGTTGGTGTTCTTTGTTTGGCTTTTAGGTTGATGATAGCATCTGCCACTTCAGTTTGTTATTTTGTTTTTTATAAAAAAAAGTGGTGCGTTGGATGTGATCTAGGTTTTTATACTTGTTTGGTACTGAGCAGCTTTGCAACTTAAGAAAAGTGGTAGACTGAAAAAGTGATAGACTGAATGTGCAGGTAAATATGTTCATTTTGGAGCATACGCAAATATTATTACATATTTTCCTTTATAAATATGTATGAAGTTCAATTTACTTCAGTCTTTAGTTATTAGCTTGCGTAACTCTTTGAATTTTCTGGTTTACTACTTCTATTTACCTGGATGTTGCTTCCAGGATCTCCTTTTGCTGAGGTGATGTAGAAATGATTGATATCTTTGGGGGAATTGTTATCCGGCTTGCTAGAAGACTTAACGAGTTTTTCAATCAGGTAGTGCCTAAAACTTGAATCACCAAACAACTTGGGAAATGAATCCCTATTTTGTATGATTTTGATGTAGTTCCGTTGTGTTGAATTTTATGTTTTGGATTACTTATGCATGGTAGATATTAGGTGTCTTGTGTGTTTAAAACCGTTGGGATTTATGGATGATGCGTGGAATAATGTGCAGGGCATGTGTAGACACCCATGTTCATCGCTCCACAGCAGCAGGGTGGTGTCACCTCTAGAGCACAGAGTAATGTCGGAAACTCTTCTCGGGTCTCACAATTTGTTCCTCAGCAGGTCAACCAACATTTCCAGTCGATCCCTCTCAGACTTCCAACCAATGCTGCAGGACAGTTCCGTACACCAGGATTTGAGCAACTCAAGCTTCCAGTCACCTGTTATCATGAACAAGTTGTCACAGATTATGGGTGATTCAAGTATTGGCTCTTCATTCTCATTTGATTTAGTATCTTAATAGGTGATTCAAGTATGTGACCTTATTTATCCTTTGATTTATAATTTGATAAATGCTCATTACTTGTATTTTGGTCGTCTAGAATGGGTTCTTTGGTTCTGGTTTTCATTTATTTTACAAGTTTTTGTAAGAGGTCAAGGGTCAACTTCATAAAGAGGTGGTTATGGGTCGTCTGTCTGTGATATGTATTATTTAGTAACTGGAGACATTTTGATGTTCTCACAATGTAGGATTAACATCTTGTGAGAATCTAAGATTAATATTATCGAAGTTTTGGGATTCAACATTGGATTCAGTTAAGTCTATATCTTATTCGGTTGAGCTTTGTTCATTAATTTCATCGTGTTTATCTTTTGCAGGGATGAAAGAATTAACAGTCTCATGTAGCAAAGTTCCATTTGTGGTTGGTCTGATGCAGGCATTTGCTTTTTTGTAAGCACTTTTGACTTGGATTTCCATCTTATGTGCTTTTAACCAAGTTATTAATCCTTCTCAGATTAGTTTCGTGTATGTTGTTGTCTTGTTGATTTATTTTTGGTAGTACCCAGTATTAAAGCACTGTAAAGATGTTTTTCCATATTTTTTTTTGTCTTTCTCGGAGCTACGACCCTAAATTTTCATTTTTGGTTTTTGGTCTGCGAAATTAATAAGTTTGCTTGCTAGATAGCAGAAGTATATTCGCTGTAGAGTTGTGCTTGTTCCCTTCCAGAAAGTATCATCCTTAAGTTATTAACAAGATGATAAGGTTTAATTTCCACTCAAGATGAATTTACATTTTGTTCTTGACAACTATTTAAGGTTGTCAGTGGCATTTTGACTGAACTTATGTGAAGAGAATGGGATGTTCATTATGCATCCCAACATTCTTAACTGAGCTTCTTCATCATATTTGACATGATTTTGTCCATTGGCCAATAGATCTATGCATGGTAGATTCAAAATGGAACTGTAATTTGATGAATTGCGTGTAATGTTAATGGCGAGAAAAGATAGCTAGCAGTGACTTAGCAATTAGCATTCTCCCGGAAGAAACAATATCTATCAACGAATTATTATGCACTTATGCAGTATAAGGTCTTTCATTGTAACTTGACTAGCACATTTTGATTTATTTTTCTCTTCTTTTGCAGCTAAGTGGCATCCTATCGGCAGAATTTGGAGTAGCTCTTGCAGTGTGAGTGCACAAGATTCTTCAGTTAACAAGACCTCGAGTAGGCACGCAAAAGCAAGTGCATATGTCCTCTGAAACTTCGTTGGAGGATTCCCTTCCTGCTCTTTTATGCTAACGTGTCTACATGTTCTGATCACCATGAAGTAAAGCCCTCATAGTGTGAATAAGTATGTCACTTGGCTCTGTTAAGGCGCTACCCTTTTATCCATCAGATTTACACTTGTCTGTTTGTTTTAGTTTGTGGAAAGTACTCTTACTGTTACTGGATTGTGCAGATCAGAAAGTTGTTGAATTTTAAGTTGCAAGGGTGCAAGATGAATCTAAAGTGATGACTGCAGAGAGTGGAACGTAACTTTGGATGGCTCCTGAGGTTAAGCATTGTTAGTGTTCTCTTCTAGTTTCCTGCAGTAGTCATTAGACTCATAACCTTCCGAGTCTTTCCAGACAGGAACTTATGTTACTACATTGCGTTTTTCAAATTTCTAACATTTAGACATTCATCTATATCCTCCATGTTGGTTTCTGTGCAACTTATGATTAAGACCCTAGCAGATAGGCATTAAAAATTTGGATAACTGAGGTTACGTCACAACCACAACATGTAGGTCATAGAGCAAAGCCTTACGATCACAAGGCAAACATTTTCAGTTTCACAATTGTGTTGTAGGAGATGCTAACTAGAAAGGTAAAAACTCTAGTAAAATTTTGTTTGGAAACTGAACTTGGCGAAAATTCTTAAGTAAAATATACACTTCACTTCAAATAATACAGTTTTACTAATTGTTACCATTTGCCCTGTAACAGGCAGCTTCTTTACGAGTACTTATCATACTTATCATGCTTATCATACTTATCATGCCTACGATTTTCACTGCCTATATATGGTTTATTTGTTCGTCTCAATGAAGTCACTATGTAAATGTTGTTGCTGTTGTTTGTCTTGATGATGGGTCTATTAGACCACCTCCGTGTATATTATTATCGACTAGTCATGTAAACCTAACATATAAGGCTTGTCATTTTACTCTTCTTCTGAATGTAGTTGGACACCTTCATGGATGCCGTCACTCTATTCCGATGGTCTCATGAGGGTTGCTGATGTCATGGTTGATGGTGAAATCGTTGTTGCTGCTGGATAAGGGAAGTGTTGGAAAGGGTTGTCCTTCTATAGGATCTTCTCTCAAGCAAGCTGGTGCCAAGGTCCTAATGACTGAAATTGTGGTTGAAATTTTTAAGACTTGTTGTATCACTTCTCTTTAAGAAACCTTAATAATAGGGAGTTGAATCCTTTTTTTAAATGATTTTAGACTAAATTTATGAGCGTAGTTCAATGTAATGGAGTTGTCATTTGGTATTAGATGATTCAGGTTTTATTTTGAATTTTTAGTATTTTAATATTAATTGTCATTTGAATTTCACTTGAATTTGAGAATTTTAGTAATTTCAATTGAATTTTGAATTGTCATTTGAATTTCAGTGCAATTTGAGTTTCATGTTAGTATAATTTGAATTTGAATCGGAACTACTGTATTTCATTCCAGTCAGAATAACCGGAGTCATCCAATCAGATCCGACTTATTTTTTAATAATCAAATCAACGACGTAATCCAGGTGTTGTGCATAGCGGCGTTATGAAAGCATCGTAATTAAAGGGCAACCATATAGTGTCGTTCCATAAAAAGACACTAAATCTACGACACTTTCAGCAACAGTTCGAAAGTGTCATTTAAATCGTTAGAACGACACTATCTGACTATCTTAAATCGGATCCACTAGTGGCAGCTTATTCAACCCTTTAGATGGTCTCTACCTGTAAAAAAAAAAAATGCTACTGAAAGTATTATATTTAATACATAGTCATATCAGTATCGTGTCAAGTCGCAAACTCCCACGGCCGAGTTCCTTGAACATACTTTAGCGGCACTATCGTATTCAAATTAGTACTGGAATAACATTACACTTCAAATATAGGCCTGGCATATTGCCATAAACTCAAACCCTAGATTATAGTCATATGATGATCACATCATAAAGATTGTGACACATTGGATAGGCATATCCAAGCCCAAGCCATATACTGCATATCCCATAGTGCCTTAGCTAGCCATGACTAAGGCCATAATACAGCTATTGCAGCTCATTATGCTCCGACTAAAGTAAAAATGAACTAATGGCCAAGTTGGAGTCATTACAAAACAATCGGCTAAGTCCATGGCATGGATAAACATAACTTGGCAAGTTATGGCCAGAATTGTGGCATAGCCACTACCGCGCCATAGCCGCCACCGCGCCTTAAAATAGCGCTCGCCATTATTGTGTCTTGGCAGCCACGACAAGCCAGGGCACAAGTCGCGTGTCATTATCGCGCCTTGGCAGCCATGTCCAAGGCCATGGCAGAAGTCGCATGCCATTATAGCGTCTTGGCAGCCAAGGCCATGGCATTAGCCGCACGCCATTATCGCGCCTTGGCAGCCACGGCCAAGGCCATGGCATAAGCCGCGCGCCATTATCGCGCCTTGGCAGCCAAGGCCATTGCATAACGTGCGTTATTATTGAACCTTGGCCAGTCGCGGCCGAGGCTATAGTATAAAGTGCAATATTTTAGGATCTTGACCAGCTCCGTGGCATATCCATGATAACTCGCAAGGCCACGGACAATCAACGACCCAAAAAGGATCTAATATTGGCTCATGCTCCTCTCATGATAGCTTATCTCCATTCCTAATCCAACTTGGCTACCCTAGTCGAAACATGAATCCCGTTTTAATAGCCTTGGCCGAATTAAGGTCAAACCCTAATTCTCGGTCACAACCTACATTACTATGCCATAATCGGCCAATATTGAGCCATAGCCAAACGCATATTGGCCCAACCTCTATTGATGGCCATAGACGTTCTACTATAATGTCGTGCATGTGCTATAAAAGTCTATCGCTAAGATGGGATCCGACAATTTTGGCGTGGAGGCCTTGGGCATGGCGCGCCACTTCTAAGGCTGCATATTGCTAGTGCCACCATGGGCCCACAACATGCCACCATTCTTTAGATCAAAAATATGCTACCACGACTCTCATAAATCATGTCTTAGCTTATTAATCTCATGGCTATGTCGTGGCCCTATCCGTTGTGGCCATGGAAAAACACGTTAAGGAGCTACAAAACTGCAACTTACCTAGCCAGCGCGCCATTAAAGGCCATGGCACGACAAACCCTAATATGGCATTAAGCCACCATGCCACCTCGCACCAACAACTCCAGCTAGATCTAATTTTAGTTGTGGCAGCTAAGGCCAAGGCTATTGAAAACGTGGGGTACCAAAATACACCACCACTTTTTTTCTTAGACAATTTGTATGGACCAACTCAATACAACTCCGAGAGTTAAACTCAATCAAGGAATAGTATCTAGAGTTATATCTCTCTCTCTCTTGCAATTAGAACATTTACAGAAACAAATCCGTGAACCTAATCATAAAGAAATAACTTGGACGGTACCAAAGACCAATGTCCAAGAATTAATCAAGTCGTATCCAACAAACTAGGTCGGATGTATCTACTATGATTGATCAATGCACAACCTGTGATAATTCATTTATATAGATAAAGTATATAATGCGGAAAAAGAAATAACAACGATTGTTAAAGAGGAAACCGCAAATGAAAACTGCCTAACCTCAAACAGATGAACTGCACGGGAGTACTTTGAGTTTGAGAGATCAATCTATAGGACTCCGTCCTAAACCAAGACAATGGCCGTTCCAGAGTCAATTCGGTCACAAAGAGGGAAGAGGGTTGATCTGTAAGAGGGAAGCTGAGAAGTGTACGAGATCAATGATGATCAAGGATTGTGAATGTATTACGGGTTTATGCAAGTTTTCTGTGAACTTTTGAGTTCGAATAAGTTCTGGTTGATTGATTGAATTCTTGAGAGTAATTACTCGGATCAGAATTCTTTTGTTGTTCAATCGTGGATTCAGTGACTTATTTATATTGCTAGAATTATAGACACATTGATCTCCAGTAAGTGTGACAGTTGCTCCAGTGAAAGAGTGGGAAAGTGGGAAATCGTGATTTAACCAGCTCCAGGTCGTGCGGATACTTGGTTGATTGTCCACCCACTACTTTGATAACTTCCTCAACCGCTAGCACGCCTTACTCATATTTCTCATCGTGGATGAACACACATGTTGTAGGCCACTAGACCAAAATCCTAATTAATATCCCTCATGTGACGTGATTGATGTCTCATGAACGTGGAGTCTGCGAAGCAGACGTGTATTTGATTAGTCAGTCGTTGACTTGATTAGACGATGAGTCTAAGTATTGTTCAGTGGAGCATGATTGTCGAATGCTCTAGGATTCATGGATCGAACGTATGCTAGGACGTATAGTTCTTGATATTGATAATTGAATAAACGTGATAAATATTGATACTCTGAGCAATTATTTCTCATGTGATGAGTTGTTGAATATTGATAGTTGAATCAATATTCGAGCATCTGAGCAAGTATTGCTCATTCGATAAATTACTGAATATTGATAGTTGAATCAATATTCGAGCATTTGAGCAAGTATTGATCATTCGATAAATTACTGAATATTGATAGTTGAATCAATATTCAAGCAATTGAGATTCGATGGATTACTGAATATTGATAGTTGAATCAATATTCGAGCAACTGAGCAAGTATTGCTCATTCGATAAATTATTGGTAACGTGACCCAATAAAATATTAATTAAAATATTGGTATCTGGACCAAATATTGTATAAATAATCCATATGTTGATTATTGGATCAACATAAAATTATTAGTGTTTGAACTTGCTCGGTATTATGATTTGCAGAGCATTTATTCGATACCCTAATTTTGATCAATTGCTAGTCAATTGATGATTTACTGAAAATAGGTCACTGAGTGAAGGAGGGACTGGCTACATGGGATGATGGATGACCATGTAGTGCCCAAGTGCTCAAGTGAGCATACACCAAAATCCTTTGTTGACCAGTTGGTGAAAGAATGATCAAACGCCGATTTAATCGTTTATTAAATAGTGCTCGTGCGAGCGTTAGGTAGTAAAACCTAGCTATGGAGAGATGAGGGACCGACCAAGAGTTCATGGGACTGGCCCTTGGTGGTCTTGGGACTAGCTGACGGTCAATTGAGCAAATCCCAAGTTGGTTGGAAAGAGTTTGGACCCAATACGAACAATTGATAGCAAATTAGGTCAAAATTATGAAGATTTGTGGGACTGGATCATTGCAAGCCTTAGGGCCGGCCTTGGTCGGTCAAAGTAGCATGCCCATGTCACCATGATATCCGTGTCTCAGTCCTAAGAGTTTTGTAATTTTTTGGTACGCGTTCGAGCAATATTTCGGATTTTCAGAAGAGTTTGATCTTGACTGAAACTCTAAATTTGGCTCGAATGATCGAGCGGAATTTCGCTCATGCGACTAATATTTTGAAAATATGAAAATAATAATATTTTAATACTTGACGTGAGTGGCCTAGTCGATTATGTGACCGTTTGACTTTTTGGCTTTTTCGTGGTTTGAGCAATATTTGAGAAAATATTGAAAAACTAGGATATTCGCTCAAACGATGGAGTTCCATGAGATGATGGAAATAATAATATGAGAAAATAAGGGATTGTGAGGTATTGGACCGGCCATGGCTAGGGAATGGCCGGCCGGCTAGGTGGCCTGGTCCCATGACACCTTTCCCTAGTTTTTGTTTGATGAAAGCATGGAAAACTAAGAGTTTCACTCAAACGAGGATGCCCAAATGAAGGAATTTCCATGAGATGAGGGAAAAATAAACTAAACTAAAATAAAATAAAGGGAGAGGGGGACCGGCCACGGCGGAACGGTTGGCTGGCTGGTGGGCCCAGTCCCACGCCTCTTGTTTATTTTATTTAATATTATTTTCCTCTATAAGTTGCTCGTTCGTCCATATTTTCAAACGTTCGTTCGTTCGTTCAGGTGCTCGTTCGTGCACTATTGTCAAGTACACTCGCACCGTTTTCTCGGGGCTTACTCGGTGATGGGCCAGACGCCCGTTTGTTGAATAATTATTACTAATTCATGAAATTCGGCTGGGAATGATTCATGAAACGGAGTAATAAAATGAGTTGAGTATCTATTACTAATCCATGAATCCAGCCGGGGAATTCAGGGAACGGAGTAATGAGATATAGTGTTTATCTATTACTAATCCATGAAATCCAGCCGGGGGATTCGGGGAACGGAGTAATGAGATATAATAGATTATTTTCTAGGAATTCAATGGATGAATGTCACGGTAGAATTAATCTATTTGCAGAATCGATATATGAGATAATTGAGGCATCATATTCGTTCTGGGGGTGCATAGTCAGGGAACAACGATCGGCGTGATGTCTTCAAGGCGTTAAGCTCCCTAACAAACATTATGTCTAGGGAACCGCCCAATCATCAAGATTCTACACACGGTCTCTCTACGTAGTCAGGGAACAACGAGCGGCATGACGTCCTGAAGGCGTTAAGCTCCCTAACAAACATTATGTCTAGGGAACCGCCCAATCATTTTGATTCTATGTAGAGGTGATGATGAAATGTGTGAAGCATCGAACGCTCAGCCGGGGAGGCCTTTCGAGAAACATATTCATCATAGCTCTGAGAGGAATGTTCGCACAGTTAGAGATCGTGAAACAGTTCACGTATCGTAAAGTATGAATCGTCACATGCATTCCTGAAGCCGGGTCAGAAACATGCAGTTGCATGATTTTATGATTTTAGCCCTTACCGAAAATCTGCCATCAACATTAAGTCCCATGCTTAGTGGGGAACTGTTATGTTCCGCAGTAAACATTAGATGGTGATTTTCCAGTAGACGAGATAAGTATTTCTTAGTCGTACAAAGGCATTTTCAGAATTCCCGATTTGCTCCAATGATGTCATGTACGAGCAAATGCCCAAGTAAGGACTCTGGTAGTATGATAGAGTGTCATCCCGTGAGCACGGAGAGACGAGGTACTGTTGAGAAGGAGGAGAAAATTTTATCCCGGAGCCGACCATCGTCGCCACCGTCCGACGAAGTTCCGGCCAACTCTGGCCAGGTACGCGATTTTTTTTTTTTGCCGTGTGTTATTCATGAATTGTTCATAAAACAAGATCTCATATGTGTATATGCATGCGTGGGTTTTATGAAAATTTTGTTTTGAGCAAACAGACGTCCGTCCGTCCGTTGGTTTAGGAAACGAACGATAATCCCTAACTTAGGAGAGATTTTTTTTTTTTGAAATAGACCTGCGTCTAATGATAAAATTTTATTTATGAGCTTTCATGAAAAATCAAAATTTATTTGGAATATGTGGACCTTTGCAAAAATAGAAAAAGACCCATTTAATGAACAAACGCTCGTTTGAGCAAAAAAAAACAAAATTTTGTGAACGTGAGTTATTCACGTATTTTTTTTTTTTTTTGATTTTCGTGAGCTATTCACTCACGTAATTTTTTTTTTTTAAATTCGCTAACGAAATATATTTTTTTAAAGAATACGTGAGTCACTCGTGATTTAAATTTTGGCAAAACCAAATTTTGATTTTTAGCAATTGTTGAAAGGAAACAATTGTTTGTAATGAAATAACGTTTTATGTGAATTTTCATGATTTAATAGTGTATAATTATACAGTAGAAAATTAGTGAATGCTCACATGGTAAAGATTGTGTAATCGCTCACACGGTGAAAATTATGTGGATTGCTCAAAAATCAAGTTATGATTTTGAATAATAAGATTTTTGTTCGCCTTTGCAGGTTTAAAGAAGCGAACAGATTCTCGAATTTTTTGTGTTATAGTCACTATAGCTAGTGAAAATGTAAACAGGTAAGAGTCTAAGAGTTACCATTTTAACGCATATTGTTGCCAACTGGTTTTGACTCCGCATTTTTGGCAGCAGATAATGGCAGCTCCTGATGATGACTATGTCTCTGATTCTTCTGGGAAATGTTCCAGAAACATCAAACCGAAGATGAAGAATTCAGCAGATGCCCGTGCGGAGGTGGATCAACCTTTCAGAAATGCCAGAAATCTTATACGTGGCAAGTCTCTTGCTCATCTGAAGGCCATTCGTGAGGGAGTGAAGGACTTCCTGACTTACGTGGACGCGGAAGAGAAACAGAGACATGACGAGCAGAAAAGAAAAGTTGAATATGAAAAGCTTGCAGCTCATCGACAGAAAAGACAGCGACTTCAACAAGCGAGACTAGCGGCTGAAGATGAGATCCAACCGCATCCTGATGGTGTAGCTTCCGACTCAGATCCTGAGGAAGTTGAACCCGTCTAGCAGCCCACTGAACGTAGAATTAAGCTGTATATACCAGGTATGAGAGCTGATCGGTTGGCCTAGGTTGATCTTCAAGCAGAGCATGAATAAGATGAAAATCTAGACGTAATATATGGCGACCCCGAAGATCAATTGGAAGAAGTCCCCAGTGAGGGTTTTGATGATGACTCTGAGGGAGAGCTTGAAGAAAATTCTATGGAGGATGACAATCGTGAATCCGATGATGAATCTGATGACTATGATGATTAATCCTACTCGCAATCCTTCTGAATAATTGATTGTTTTATTTCTCGTTGAAGTAGAGATTATTGTGATCACTTGAGCAATTTTATTGCGTAGATATTGCATTAGGAATCATTTTGAATGATAACTCTTTTAATGTATATCTTGCTTACTTTTTTCACTCCTTTGATCACACAAGGTCAATGAACCTTAATATGTTGAAATTATAATTCCTCAGTGGGTTGTCGTCTGTTCGCCCTTTCGACATGACTGTGCAGACATTGCACGAATGACCGTATTTAATTAGGAAATCGTTGACCATATCTACATAGCCATATATTATCAGTCCCCAGTATGACTACTTCTCTTCGCGTCGTAGAAACCGTAATTGATTTGACTATCTGCAAAGGATAAGTATCTACCGTGTCTCGTGTATTGACCTTCGAGGCTTAGGGTTCTCTATTTATATAACATATTTTCTCCTGCTCCTTTATACTATCAGAAGAAATTTTGATCACGATCATACCTCTCATCATCATGTCTGGTAGCAGTGCTTCTTCTCAAAATGAATCTCTGGCAAAGCATGGGATTAGAACGTCCCTCTCGGTAGGCTGCACGCTTCTCTTTTATTTTCATATGATCATAATAACGAACCAAAGAAAGTGATTTATTGTAGGACAATCAGGGGAATCGACTTTCTTCTTCCTTTTACAGTTTAAGGCCCAAGCGGACTGTTAAAGCTCCTGCTCGTTATAGGTCTGCTCGTGTTGAAGCTGGAACATCCGTGAGTTTCTGACTGGAGATTTTCTTCGAACGAGCATTTATCCAACTTTACTGAAATTGAATATTTTGTCGTTGCAGGTTGATGTTCATGTTGTTGTCGATGCTAGGAAAAGAAAGAACGGAAAGTCTATGGTTGTAGCTGATGGTGATGGTGACAACCGTGCTGACGAAAACTCAACCAGCTCTGTAGACGCTGATTCCAGGGTTTCTGTTCGTGAGTACCTAGCGTCTGGACTCCAATTCGATACTCCCATGGTCAACGCTTGCCCAGACAATCAACTAGTCGGTGGTTTCATCGTCCCAAAGTGTTATGCATCCCTTTACACCAAGATTTGGAAGAGGTACGGGCACATTGCTACTACTGAAGTATGGAGAGGTTTTCTGCCAACCTTATTGACTACCGTCGCTGGATTATTGCCCATTATTGATGAGATGAACAAGATAAATCTACGAGATGTCAAGAACTAGGAGTTGCATAGATGGGATGATATAGTCTCAAACTATGAGACCTTGCGGTTCAATATAGGCTGGCTCCTTCGTCAGCTCGAGATTAACAAGATCAATAGAGTAGCGGCTGCTTCTAATGTGATTTCTGCTACAACTGCTATCATGGAAGAAGAGAAATCCCTCGCTCTGGAGTCGTCAAGGGTTGAGAAAGCTGTCCAGGACTTTAAAGTGAAGACTGAAAACTTTCAAAAGAGGCTTGAAATGGCTTTTAGTAAAAATTATTCGTTGTTGGATGGTTTGCTCTGAGTGAGCGTTTGAGAGATGTTTTTTTTCCATAGGTTTAAGACTCGTTTTTGAATAAAGTAGGATAGTTGATGGATGAAAGAACTTTTCTACCGGATTAATGAAATCTATTTTGAATTTCGAACGAATGAGTATATTGCATACTCTTTGAAGGAATAGAAATTACATTCTGAAATTAAAATAAATTTTTACTTATCGTTCATGCATAATACGCTTTGAACCACTTGTCATTGATGATATTTCCTTCCACCCCTCCATTAACAGCCAAGATTTTGTAATATCCGCTGGATATTGCCTTGATGACTACGTACGGCCCTTCCCATTTTGGAGAGAATTTGGGAGCAGAAATGTCTTGTTGAATATGCTTTGCTGTTTTTAGAACCAAATCTTATACTTGAAATGTTCGAGGTCTTACCATTTTGTTGTATGCCATGGAAATCCTTTGTTTGTAAGCCTCCATATATTTTTCCACTTTAGCTTTCCGTGACTCGAGCATGTCCATTTCAGCAATTTTCTAATTGGACACTTCAGCTTCGTCCCATTGTATTCCACTGGCTGCTACAATCCTTGCTGAAGGAATCTTGATCTCAGCCGGGAGAATAGCATCGGCGCCATAAACAAGGGAATACAGTGAAGTCCCAATCGAGCTCCTTGGTGCGATTCTGTAGGCCCACAGAGCCATAGGTAGTTGTTCATGCCACGTTCGGGGGTTATCATGAACTGTTCGACTGATAATCCGGATCAAAGTCTTGTTGGTACTCTCGGCTTGTCCATTTCCTTGGGGATAATACGATGTATAGAAAATATGCTTGATACCATATTCCTCGAGCAATTCTTCCACATGTTTGTTAGCAAAAGGAGTTCCATTATCTATGATAATATGTTTAGGAACGCCGAATCTGCATATGATGTATTATTTGATGAAGGATCAATCATGACTCCAGTTGTTCTTCGAAGAGGGATAGCTTCAACCCATTTGGTGAAATACTCAGTTGTTGTGATGATGTATTCATGCTGCTTCGAAGATGCTGGATTGATTTTTCCGATAATATCCAGTCCCCAGCTGTAGAAAGGCCATGGACTGCTCACATAATGTAATGGGAGAAAAGGAGTGTGAATGAGGTTACCATGGATCTGGCATTGATAACATTTCTGAACATAGGCAGCTGCATCATCCTCCATGGTCGGCCAATAATATTTCTCATGGATCTGGAGAAATAATTTCTTCTTTCCTTGATGTTCTCCCTCGTGCATTTCTTTGAGGATTGTTGGAATTTCATGGTCGGCTAAGCATCTCAGTAGGTTCCCACCAAATCTTTTCCGATACAAAATCCTTTCGAGATAGAAAAAACCACTTGGCTCTCTGGGTGAGTTTGATTACTTCTTTTTTCTCTGTCGGTAAATCATTGTCGCGCAGGTACTTGATGTAAGGTTCTCTCCAGTCCCCAGTATGATGGATTGTTAGAACTTCCAAATGATGAGGTGGTGTCTGACAATTGGGACAGGACCCTTGCAACATTCTCGACTGAGCCTCCATTGAGGGCCAATAGTACCCGATCCTTTGAAGCCTCCTGTAAAGTGTGACCACTAGCGTTTATACGCATATTTCCTCATGTATGCGCTTGAGTTGTTCGCTCGCTACCTCGTCTCCAAGGCACAGTGAATAAGATCTATCAGGATTGCGATAACATAATGCTCCGTGTAGTAAGAAAAAGTTCTTCAATTCCTTGAGACTAATTTTCCCTTTTGTCAGAGAACTGCTCAATTCATGAATGATGGGTGCTCACCAGTCGTTCGCTTGAGCATCTTCAACTTGAGTGAGCCAGGTGGATGATACAAATCGTATTTGCACAGTGATGGATTTTTATGACCCCTCAAATTGCAGTTTGGATGCAAGAGTTGCTAGACAGTCAGCATGTCTATTGTTGGTCCAACCGGTATGGACAATAGTTGCATCGGAAAAATGAGCTAATAGTCGTTGTGCTTCGGACCTGAATGAAGCAAGTGTTATTTCTTTGAGAGAGTACATGCCATTCATTTGATTGACCAGCAACTTTGAGTCTCCTCTTATCTTCAGGTGCATTTCCCTTGCTTGCTTGGCCAATGATAACCCTAGGAGAAAGTCTTCATACTCTGCTGAATTGTTGGTGCAGTGGAAATCCAGCTTGAATGAATGTGAGAAGACTTCACCGGACGGAGATACTAGTACAACGCCTGCTCCACCAGTATCATTGCTAGGAGTGGCGGATCCATCAAAGTACAATAGCCATGTTTCTTCTTGAGTGATCGAGATTTCCGGAAACTCACCGGGCACGTCTTCATGCAGTATTGTGACGTCCTCTCCAGGAAAGGCAGCAAGTAAATATGCAACTGCTTGTCCTTTAATTGCTTTAGGTGGGACACATACTATATCAAACTCTGACATTTGAAGTTGCCACTTTGTCAGTCTTCCAATCCGAGCAGGTTTCGATAGTAAGAATTTTATGGGGTCATCTTTGGCCACAAGCACAACTCTATTTGATAATAGATAGTGCCTAAATTTCTGGATTGCATGAACCAATGCTAGACACGCTCTTTCGGATTTTGGGTATCGGAGTTGAGCGTCTCTCATCGTACGGCTGAAGTAATATATCGGACGTTCGATGCCTTCTTCGTCTTCTTGAGCGAGAAGCGCTCTGATGGCGACATCACTGGAGGATGTGTAAAGTATTAGTGGCCGTCCTTGCACCGAATATTTCATGACAGCATGTGATAATAGTATCTGCTGTATTTTATGGAATGCCTCTTGTTGGACGGTCGTCCATGTGAAACTTGCTCCTTTCTTCAGCAGAGGAGTGAACGAAGCAACGAGTTGAGCCAACCCAGGAATGAAACACCGAATATAATTTACCTTGCCCATAAAAATATGGATCTCTTTCACAGTGCGTGGAGGAGGCATGGTAGTAATAGCTTTTGTCTTGTCTGGATCGACTTTGATTCCTTCTGCAGTGACCAAGAATCACCAAAAGCACACTTCAGAGGATTCATCTTTAACTTATATTCTCTGCATCTTTCAAAAACTTGTCTCATAACTTCCAAGTGGGATGCTCGATTTTTCGATTTCACCACCACATCATCGACATAGTCTTCCACTTGCTTGTGCGTCATGTCGTGGAATATCGCAGTCATGGCTCGTTGATAAGTGGCTCCTGCATTCTTCAATCCGAAAGGCATCACTGTGTAGTGAAAGTTCCCAAGAGGAGTTCGGAACGCGGTCTTGCTAGCATCATGTTCATACATCTTGATCTGGTTATATCCACTATAACCATCCATGAATGAGAACATGTTGTGACCACTGGTTGCATCAACGAGCATATCAATGTTGGAAAAGGGAAAGTCATCCTTTGGGCAACATTTGTTCAGATTCCTGAAGTCCACACATCAACAGATTTGACCATTTTTCTTCTTGACTAGGACAATATTTTCCAGCCACGTTGGATGTTGAATAGGTCTGACGAATCCTGCTGTCAGTAGTTTCTGAATCTCAACTTTGATTTGTTCCTCGACATCGTGCCTGAACTTCCTCGGCGGTTGCTTGACAGGTTTGGAGCCGGGGGTGATATGAAGATGATGAGTGACTAATTTGTCATCTAGGTCGGGCATCTCTTCATACGTCTAAACAAAGATATCTTGATACTCCTTACCCAGACTTATCAATCCTTCACGTTCCTCGGACGAGAGAGCAGAACTGATCAAGATTGGTCTCGGGTTCTCTTCTGTTACGATGTTGATAGTCTCAATATCATTAGTGGTTGAATCCTTGCCATCTTGTAGTTGTTGCGACGTATCTTGAATTTCTTCGTCAGACGATCGCTCGCTCTGACATGATTCTTCAGGGTTGGGAGACTTTTTATCGACCTCCCCTATTAATTGCTAATCTTTGCGCCGGAGATAAATGACTCTTCCTTCCGCATCATAGTTTTTTAAAAAGTTGGATTTCTTACGAGTCGTAATTTGATCCTGGTGACGCTTGAGCGGTGTGGCAGGTGGCTTGGTCGGCTTAGCACCTGAAGATGATGATTTGTCAGTAACTTTCTCGCTGGACTTCCAGCCTGGGAGCTGAGTACTGTAGATCTTGCTCGGAGGTTTAGGGATGCTTTTTGGTGGTTCCAAGAACTCAGCATCATAAAGTGGAGCGTAAGAAGAAACTGAAGCTGCAATGCGGACGATCTTGTTGTTGAGCAAAGATTTCATGCATTGATGATATGTCGAGGGAACAACCTTGTTATCATGGAGCCACGATCGCCCGAGTATCATGTGATAATCAGGATCTTTCTCAATCACGTGAAATTTGACCGTTAATTGGATAGGTCCCACTTTCAGATCTACATAGACGTACTCGTATGTGTGGCTCTGGATTCCTTCAAAACCCGTCATCAGTATGGGATGATGAAAGATTTTGCTTTGTGAGACTTTGGATGCATTAAGAGTCTTCATAGTGATGATATTCGTAGAAGCGCCCGTATCGACAAGATCTCTCTTAAATTCAGAGTCTTTGATAAAAGCAGTCACGTACATGGCTCGATTGTGTCCTTCTTCTTCCATTCGATCTTCTTCAGTGAAAGTGATGTTGTTTATCGAATGTTCAGATGCAATTGACACTTCCTCGACTACTAGAGATGATGGAAGTATTTGCACATATGATATCTGGTTGAGTGCAACAAACGTGTTCGTGCGCTGATATCTGGAGAAGTGCAGGAGTTCACATAAGTTTTCGATCAGATGTGTAACTTTTTGATCCATCGTCTTCTTATAAGTAGTGAAACTGTCGACATGAGGAGGATCATCAGTTGAAGGGTTGGCCCTTAGTGTCGGAATTTCTGTAACAGAAGCGCCGTTCAAATCCGATGTCAACCTCATGAGAAAATTAAGTATGTTGTGTATTGTTTCTTTCATCAGGTCCATGTTCCTTGTGTGGATTTCCTATATCCGCGCCAACTCGATCAAGGTTATGACTTCTCCATCAACTGTGCCGCCAGATGAAGTGTTGAAGGGAGGAACATTACCATTTGAAAAATTCTGACCGGAGTTTGGAGTAGATGAATTAGTCCTAAGACCAACCATCTTTGTGAAATTTGGGATTGACACCGAGAGATTAATCTCCCACTGTGGTCGCCAATCTGTTAATGGGGAAAAAGGGTTAGCTGGTTTTTTAGGGAATGAAGAGACGACCGTGTGATGGAGGCTCCTCAACCGAGAAAACTTCCTAACCTAAAACAGATGCACTGCACGAGAGTGCTTTGAGTTCGAGAGATCAATCTGTAGGACTCCGTCCTAAACCAATATAATGGCCTTTCCAGAGTCAATTCGGTCATAAAGAGGGAAGAGGGGTGATCTGTAGGAGGGAAACTGAGAAGTGTGCGAGATCAATAATGATCAAGGATTGTGAATGTGTTATGGGTTTCTGCAAGTTTTCTTTGAACTGTTGAGTTCGAATAAGTTCTGGTTGATTGATTGAATTCTTGAGAGTGATTGCTTGGATCAAAATTCTTCTGTTGTTCAATCGTGGATTCAGAGACTTATTTATATTGCTAGAATTATAGACACATTGATCTCCAGTAAGTGTGACGGTTGCCCCAATGAACTAGTGGGAAATCGTGATTTAACCAGTTCCAGGACGTGCGGAGACTTGGTTGATTGTCCACCCACTACTTTGCTAACTTCCTCAACCGCTTGCACGACTTACTCACATTTCTCATCGTGGATGAACACACGTGGTGTAGGCCGCCATACCAAAACCCTAATTAATATCCCCCATGTGACGTGAATGATGTCTCACGAACGTGGAGTCTGTGAAGCAGACGTGTATTTGATTAGTCATTCATTGACTTGATTAGACGATGAGTCTAAGTATTGTTCAGTGGAGCATGATTTTCGAATGCTCTAGGATTCATGGATCGAACGTCTGCTAGGACGCATAGTTTTTGATGTTGATAATTGAATAAACGTGATGAATATTGATACTCTGAGCAATTATTGCTCATGTGATGAGTTGTTGAATATTGATAGTTGAATCAATATTCGATCATCTGAGCAAGTATTGCTCATTCGATAGATTACTGTATATTGATAGTAGAATCAATATTCAAGCAATTGAGCAAGTATTGCTCATTCGATAAATTATTGGTAACGTGACCCAATAAAATATTAATTAAAATATTGGTATCTGGACCGAATATTATATAATTAATCCATATGTTGATTATTGGATCAATATAAAATTATTAGTGTTTGAACTTGCTCGGAATTATTATTTGCAGAGCATTTATTCGATACCCTAATTTTGATCAATTGCTCGTCAATTGATGATTTAATGAAAATAAGTCACTGATGGACCGGCTATATGGGATGATGGATGACCATGTAGTGCTCGAGTGAGCATACACCAAAGTCCTTTGTTGACCAGTTGGTGAAAGAATGATCAAACGCTGATTTAATCATTTATTAAATAGTGCTCGTGCGAGCGTTAGGTAGTAAAACCTAGCTATGGAGAGATGAGGGACCGACCAAGAGTTCATGGGACCGGCCCTTGGTGGTCTTGGGACCAGCTGACGGTCAATTGAGCAAATCCCAAGTTGGTTGGAGAGAGTTTGGACCCAATACGAACAATTGATAGCAAATTAGGTCAAAATTATGAAGATGTGTGGGAATGGCTCATTGCAAGCCATAGGGCCGACCTTGGTCGGTCAAAGTAGCATGCCCATGTCACCATGATATCCGTGTCTCAGTCCTAAGAGTTTTGGAATTTTCTGGTGCGCGTTCGAGCAATATTTCGCACTCAATTTTTCTCGAATGATCGAGCGGAATTTCGCTCGTGCGACCAGTATTTTAAAAATATTAAAATAATAATATTTTAGTACTTGACGTGAGTGGCCTGATCGATCATGTGACCATTTGAATTTTTGGCTTTTTCGTGGTTTGAGCGATATTTGAGAAAATATTGAAAAACTAGGGTTTTCGCTCAACGATGGAGTTCCATGAGATGATGGAAATAATAATATGAGAAAATAAGGGATTGTGAGGTGTGGGACCGGCCACGGCTAGGGCATCTCAAACGAGGGAGTTTGCCCAAATGAAGGAATCTCCATGAGATGAGGGAAAAATAAAATAAAATAAAATAACTGGAGAGGGGGACTGGCCATCGCGTCACGGTCGGCCGGCCGCTGGGCCCGTTTCAACGCCTCTTGTTTATTTTATTTAATATTATTTTCCTTTATAAGTTGCTCGTGCATCCATATTTTCGAACGTTCGTTCGTTCATTCGGGTGCTCGTTCGTGCACTATTGTCAAGTACACTCGCACCGTTTTCTCGGGGATTACTCTGTGATGGCCCAAACGCCCGTTTGTTGAATAATTATTACTAATTCATGAAATTCGGCTGAGAATGATTCATGAAACGGAGTAATAAAACGAGTTGAGTATCTATTACTAATCCATGAATCTATCCTAGGAATTCAGGGAATGGAGTAATGAGATATAGTGTTTATCTATTACTAATCCATGAAATCCCGCCGGGAGATTCAAGGAACGGAGTAATGAGATATAATAGATTATTTTGTAGGAATTCAGCGGATGAATGTCACGGTAGAATTAATCTATTTGCAGAATCGAGATATGAGATAATTGAGGCATCATATTCGTTTTGGGGTGTATAGTCAGGGAACAACGATCGGCGTGACATCCTGAAGGCGTTAAGCTCCTTAACAAACATTATGTCTAGAGAACCACCCAATCATCAAGATTCTATACACGGTCTGTCTACGTAGTCAGGGAACAACGAGCGGCGTGACGTCCTAAAGGCGTTAATCTCCCTAACAAACATTATGTCTAGGGAACTGCCCAATCATTTATTTTCTATGTAGAGGTGATGATGAAATGTGTGAAGCATCGAACGCTCAGCCGGGGAGGCCTTTCGAGAAACATATTCATCATAGCTCTGAGAGGAATGTTCGCTCAGTCAGAGATCGTGAAATAGTTCACGGATCGTAAAGTATGAATCATCACATGCATTCCTAAAGTCGGGTCAGAAACATGCAGTATCATGATTTTACAATTTTAGCCCTTGCCGATAATCCACCATCAATAGATAACAATAGACAAAGTCTAGCTAACCTCAAAATTCGGACTTATGCAACCCGAAGTGCAGCCTAGATTATTATTCACCTCACAAGTATGAAACCTGTGGAATCAACAAATTTTGAGACAAAGAGAACTTTGATGATTTCTATCTATCTAGTTCAAGTGATAAATCAACAATCGAACAAGATCAAGATACAAAAGTTATTAAGGAAAGATAACTGGACCTGGCTTCACGAATCCCTATGAAGACTTTGTAGTCGCTAAACCCTTAAAGGGTTAGGAAGAGGATGACTTTAGATACAACTAGGACATACCAAAAAGGAGTGTCGAGATTCAAAGATCCCAGTTGCTTGAAGATCCTCTTTTATAGACATTCAAAGAATAGGTTACTTTAGGTGTAAGGTAAGGTATCTTTGGAACCAAGAAAACAATATCCACCATTAGATAAATATTTGAATCTTATTCACATAAACAAGATATACACTCTGGATAGGTAAAACCGTAACCGAACCGTGTACAAAAACTATGTTCAACATGGTTAGCTGAAACTAGCCAGTTTGAACTTAAAATCTTAATCTTCATTTTCATGAACACATAAGACATAAACTATGAGTCACAAACATGTGATCAGATAAGTCTAGTATTTTTAGCGAATTAATCAAATGCTAATCAAATATTAATTATCTCGAAGAAATAATTTAAACACACTTGAAAATATAATCGACATGGTTAGTAGGTGTACAAGGTACAAATACCATTGTTGTTCATGAATAGGTTCAGTCACAGTATGCGTACCGGTTTGTAAACATTTAACCAAACCGAGTTCCAGAGTTAACATAAATTTTTAAGTTTGCGTACCAGTTTGGAAACCTTAAGACTGTCACCGGTTTCGGAGTTCACAGAACTAAATTGGTTTGTGTACCGGTTTGGAAACACAGCCGAGTTAAGGAACACAAAGCTGTTTTAGTTTTCGTACCTGTTTGGAAACTAATCCCGGTTTTGTAACCACAGTTGAAAAATGGTTTGCATACAAGTGTGCATACCAATACGGTTCACGAGTTAAACAAATTTTCATATGATATACATAAGAATATGCGTACCACTAATCTGTAAGTCGATATATAGCTACTCTGTTATGTGTACTAGTACATTTAATACGGGTTCAGACTTATAACAGTTTTTCTAGTTTGTAAGACTGATACCACTGTCTTGTCTCCGAATCTATAGTAGTTTTATATTTTTCTCTAAATCGATTTGAAACATTCCTGAATAACATCAATGAAATATATCACTGTTCCTGGCTATTTTCGAACGATAAAACTTGAATCATGATTTTGATTCCGAACAATAAATTATCCTTGACCGAAATTCATCAAGTATGAACAAATGTTCATTAAGCTTAGTCATTATATTTCGAGAACTAATTATTATCAAGATAAACTTGACTCAAAATTCTTGTCTATGCATAACAGTCTGATTAGTTATGCGACATCGTCTCAAATGATAGAAAAGCGAATATAACTTGAGATATAGGTGGTTAAGTCTTCACTTACCTTTTGTTGATGAAGTTCTTCAAAAGCTTCGGTTGATCTTCTCCTTCAAACAGTAGAACACAATAATGACTGCCGTGATCCACTATTTCTCAACTACATTTCTATCCTAGTCCGAGACTTAACTAATTGTAGACTAAAAATCAAGATATAGTTTTGACAACTAAATTTGGCCACAAGCTTGAGATAGCAACACTTGTGAGTTCGACCGACCAATGCTCTAACAATCTCCCCCTTTGTATATTTTAGAGGCAAAATTATCAATATATATGGATAAAAAATTAAGGTTCGAAAACTTCTTGAATCCAAAATGTCTTGATTTCCTTGGCATCTTCAACTCCTTGAACTATTCATAATTTCAAGATGCAATGTTTCTGAACGTGTTCAGCTCAGCATCGTTGTTGGTGAAGAACCAATTCCACAGCGATAACAACTTTTGAAAACAAATATTCTCAATCGTCGTTATACAGAAGCATAGTATTATTCCTCCACTAGTACAATTCTTCACATAGGTCACACTTGATCTGTTTATAGGCTTTTGGTCATGGATTTTTTTCACTCCAAAAATGTGGCATCAGGTGCCGTGACAAAGAGGTACCTTTATGGCTACATAAACTTTGAGTGACTATAAAAATATGATTTACCATGGCCATACCTCTATAACCGTGTCTATATGGTACTCATTTTTTTTTTTGTAGTTAAGCATTTTCACTATCACCATGGCCATATGATCCTTGTAGACACACAACTTAATTTATACGTGGCTAAATTTTACCTTAAGGTCACGTGAATTTTATTTTATCCATGGTCTTTGTCATCAATCGGACACGCAAAATTCATTGTATCATGGCCAATTCATGAGTTGCAGTTACATTACAACAACTCTAATATTTCTTAACCATGGCCATCTCTATCATTTGGACACACGGAAAACAATTTAACATGGCCAATGCATGATTTGTAGCCACGTTTAATCTTTAGTACCATGGGCATCCATATTTTCGGACACACGATAAACATTTTACATAGCTAATTAATAAGTTATGACTACTAAAAATTTGTAGCACCATGGATAATTTTTTTCCAAAGACACGTCAAATGTTTCCAATGTAGCTGTTGTTCACCTTTTGGACACATAAGATTCGATAAACCATGGCGCTAAACTTTATAAAATCACACAAAACGTATTCAACGTGGCAAATATTAGCTTTTAGCCACTGGAAAATTGCAATTTTCATTGCTCAATTTATTCTTTGGCCATGGTTTAAAATCTAAATGGTGGCCGTATTTTATATTCAACCACGTGATTGCAATATTGGCCACCTATATCGAGTTTTCAGGGACCTATTAGCCACCACTTTCTATCATGTGTCGCAAAACTCACCTTAATAACCATCCATAAAATTAATACACTACAATTAAAATTGAACCAAAATAATTTTAATTATTATTAATCATATGATAAACGTCTCAATATCTGATCAATTGTGCAATAACCTTAAGATACCAAAATCTCAAAAGGAGATTTAAAAGTTTAAACATCCAAATTCTACAGTACATAATGTGTTTTGTAGTTGTAGTGGTAAAAAGGTTCGTTGCTCGAACTTGTGAAGGATAACTTTAGACTTAAATTCAAAACTAAATAGAAAAATCACTAAAAATTATAGCAAACACTGACAAAGTTGATATCAATATTAAAAGAACACTGAGGCTAAGATTCCACTATTTTTCCAAGTTCAAAGTGATTTTATCTAGTATTTATATTTATTCAATTTTTGCGTTTAATTTGATTCTAAGCTATTGCAACATATAGATTTTCAAAATAACAAGTGTAAATCCAAAGTATAAAGCATCAAGAACCTATGGCTAAGCATGCTCTATCAAAAGAAATAACAATTGCTTAACAAAAATCATTCAAACAATTATAAATCAAGGCAAATAATCATAAAAATAATTGAAATAAAATAAATAAAATAGAATATACCACTTTTTGTTGGAAAAATAGCTTCCTCTATCGCCTCAGCAATGGGGTTTAGCTCCTCATATTAATCATAATCTCAAAATACATGTTTATGGCTCAAAAGTTGATTAAAAGGGAGAAAAGTGTTAAAACAGCGGATTCTGCAGTTGCTGAAGGTCTAAATCAGAAGTCGGAATTGTTGCTGAAAGGCTTCGGTGACTGTAGGAAGATGCGACCGTAACCCGTTATCACTGAAAATAAGTCTGCCTCTGCGACTAACTCTGAAGGTCTAATGTTCTTCGTGTTCTTCTTCTTCGCAGCAGCAGAAAAGTTTCTGTATCGACTCCAGTTGATTTTTTACGCTTCTCTAAGGCTCTAAACTTCTCCCAACTCTTCCAAATTGTTCGTATATCTAAATATGACTCGAATCAACCTATATATAGCCTCCAAACACAAAATCTCTCGAGTTAATCCATAAATATTCTCGGTTTTTTTCTCCTCAAGTTACGGGATTTTTCTTCCCTCTTTACGCGTCAACTTGGTTTCCAAACTCTCTTAAACTCTCTCAGGACTGAATAAGGACTCCATACACTCCAATATTGCCGTAAAATCTTCACAAACTCTTTTGTAAACCGAAAACAACTCATAATATGAATTCTCCCTGTTTTACTCCAACACGGATTTCTATCCCTGTTTAATCGATTCTACAGCTCATACCATACTTGTTTATCCTTAACAGGGTTAATCCAACAAAAATCAGCCCTTGAATCTCCTTAAAAATCGTCCAAAAATCAAACAGAAAATTCTGTTTTCTGTAAAGAAAATTCCCGCCAAATTTTATTTTCAAATGATGAAAATGGGTGCTAAAGATGAATTTGGGCTACACATAGCCATGGGTGCCCCTTATCCGCTGCTGGAGTCCGTATAACACTTGTCCCTTGAGGTGCATTTAGACAACTTTTCGAGCCGATTTTCCCAAAAATGTTTATTCCCCAAAAATACCTACAAAGGGATAAAATACCAACATTAGTACAAAAATGGGTACTAAAAATATACACAATAGAGATGAAAATAGACACATAAATGCGTCTATCAGTACACGACTATTTCTCTTAATAATTAGGCTGCAGTCTTGAGTCTCTTGCTGGATCTCCGAGACTTCAGTTCCCTACTCTTTGTATCTGAAAGTTTCTTCTTGTTTCTCTTCTTAGTATTTGGATCAAAATCATGTTCATCAGGTTCTGAAAGTGGCTGGTTCTGCAAAAAGAAAGTGGAAGACAACAAAGTTTGGATTAGCATCATGTTCATCAGGGTCTGAAAGTGGCTGGTTCTGCAGCAAGCAAGTGGATGTATAAGGCAACAAACCATCCTAACAGTTATATGCTCAGGATGGATAAGGTAATTGCTTAAATGTTCTTCGTTAACTACCTCAAAACATGTAAATAGTATTATGCTAACAGATATATGCTTATGTGCGAATTGTGGGAAAATATGTGCAGCAGGGACAATATACAGTTATCTCATATTTGCTAGTGTTGGTTTCAAATTTAACTAGGATGCAGAGAAATTAGTAATTGTACCCAGGTATCACACAGCACACAATATTATAGCATTCGGCTACATTACAGGACATAGCATTCAGTTGAGTCAAGCATGTTCTGAGCTGAACACAAATCTACACAAGCATGTACATGGTTTCACATATTTGTTATAACAGATAGACTAAATTAAGGAATAACGCAACTTATAGTAGAGTAACAGATCACAAACTTTTTAGGCCAATCTACAACAGATCTTACATCATCCTCTAATGTTTTGAGATGAGTGGATGGGATTGGAAAACAATGATTTTTTAATATCGATTTTTCAACCATCACTCTGACACAATCATCCTGGAGTGTATCTCCATGTACTAACTGATCTGGCACTGATGGAAGAACCCTACCCCATGCAATGATGTTTCTCAGTGTAGCATGAGCCAGTTTGCATTTACCAATCTGCAAAACATATTTGATATATTGACATCAACAGATTCAACTCTCAAAATGCAAAGGATTTAAATACCTGCATAAAGGACATACCGTTGAAAGTTCAGTTTGGTCTTTAGATTGAGATTCGTCCGGAGAGTTAAGGGGAAGACGCTCAGATACAAGAGACTTTTGTTTGTACTTTCCAGAATGCAAACAGATATGGTATATTAACATCAACATATGGAACTCTCAAAACACTATATATTTAAATACCTGCAAAAACAACATACTATTTGGAGTTAAAAATTATCTTTCGATGCCGTAGACTGAGATGCGTGTTGAGATTCAGGGTACTTTCTATTTGTATTAGATTCCTGCCTTTAGTCGGAGAATTGCTTCTAACAGGGGCCTAAGGCATAAGAGACTTCTCTCTTATAGGAGATTTCTGTAGAGTGCAGTTGAATGGGTAAGAAAATATTAGATACTTACTTAGATGATGTTAAACATACCTAATCAAAAATACTGTTATAAACGAGCAACATAGAAATTCAGCACAAACCAAAACAAAACGGAGCTATAAGTAATATGGCATATGCTTACCCGTGCCTTTTTGTTGTTAGTTTTTTTCTTTTTCAGTACTCCTTGAGATTGTAGCTGAGACATTAAGTTGTTCATCATTTTTGCTTGTGCATTCATTGGTGCCTTCATTTCCTTCATTTCTTCATCCTTCCTCTCTGAAAAAGCGGGGGTCTAACAACCACACCCAAGATTTTGTTTGGAAATCTGAATGGAAAAACTCCAATATACTTTCAAGAGAATCAACTAGACAGTTAGACTTAATGTATAGAAAAGTATATCAAAGAGTTATATCTCTATTTCTCAATTCAATCTGTAATCAAACAAATAGGAATTTGCGAGCCCGATTGAATAAGAGAAATAACTTGGATGGTATCACAAACCAATATCCAAGTGTCAATCAATTCAATCAACAACCCAAAGGTCGGATTCAAGAATTGATTGAACTTAACGCACAACCTATATAACAAAATATAATGCGGAAAAGAAATAACACAGACACCAGAAATTTTGTTAACGAGGAAACTACAAATGCAGAAAACCCCCAGGACCTAGTCCATGTCTGTGTCTAACCCTGGCATATCCTCATACGGCCATGCAAATATATCTTTGTATTGAGTTAGTAACTCGATCATCATCCTCTTTTCTTCTGAAGACAAAGTAGTACCGATCTTGACCATTTGGGGTTGATCTTCCGTGTTCAGATTGACCGACTCTACTTCTTCGACTGGTTCCAGCTTGTCTTCCAAGTGATCTAATGACCTGAGGATCTCATGAGGTACGTCCTCTTCGATCATTTCCTCGTCATTGGGAGTCGGTTCATCAGTACCATTGTGCTCCTTGTCCAAGTCAAATATTCTGTTTCCAAAATTATTTTGATCTCCTGAAATATTTTTAGAAAGAACACAATTCTCTGGTTTTCCGACTAGGTAAGTTTTTTCAACATGAATGGTCGAAGGGCATTTCTGACCTTCCATTAATCGAATTGAATTGACTGGATTAAAACAGGGTATTTCAGCGAAAGTCTTACCTGAGTCCACTTTTATAGTGCTTACCTCATGTTCTCCTACAAAGAAATCTGCTAACCCGTCAGTCATCTCACCAGCATCGGGCTCATATTTTCCTAGAGACCCAGTAATGGCCTCGAGAGTCAACTTCTTGGTCTCGGCTTCCATCCTGGTTTCAAATTCTGTGAACTTGGTATCCAACATCTGCTGGAATTATTCGCGCAACCTGGACAATGCCCCAGCGTCGATATTCAGTTTAGATTCTACGATCATGTTCCTGTTTTCCAAGGAAACAAAAGAATATATGGTAACACAAGGGTGCTTATGCCTCGGATTTTGTACAAAAATGAATGCAATTTACAATTAATGCACGTGCATGCAGTTTTTACTAACTCTTGGGTACGCTTGGGCTACCTTAGCAGAATATACCTCAGACGTAGTCGAAACTAGTCTTCTTTGGTACTAGGCTAAGGCTTGTGGTGGTTCGGCTGATAACGCCCAGAGGGTTCAGCTTACTAGCCACGGATTTTCCTAAAATCGGACTCCGGACGATGGAAATGAAAATGCAAGATGTTATGGGTGCGTGCAGTGTGTGTGTGCAACACCGAGATGTGTCAATTAAAACCCTAAAATCCCAAATATGTTTCAAGTTAGATTCTCAAAGTCCCCAGTGAAGTCGCCACTGTAGATACCGTCGAAATCCGTTAAGATCTCTAAATATCCAAAATGGGAATCACGTGGAAATATTATTAATAGGAAGCCGCCACCCAACTTAGGGAGTTGGGACCCAAAAGAAACACTGGTCCAATTTACAGAAAAAGGTCCGGGAATCAAGATACGGGTTAGGAAAGTGTGAGGCACCTAGCCCGTCCAATTCGAAATTTGGCCTCTACTTTATAATTGGGATTTTAGGGATTTTGACCATTAAAATAAATATGAAATAATAAATTCATGAAACTATAACACCAAAAATATTAAATATGCGCGTCCAATCCAAAAGCAAAACCTGCTCTCAAAACAAAACCAATTAATATTATTGTAACAAAAATAATCATCAATTATTATTGTTATTACCGGAAAAGAAATATAAACACCTCCAAAATAGCAGATCAAAATTATTAATATTATTGTAATTATATTATCATCACAGAAAAAATTCTCATCGATATAAATTAACCACAAGCACTGTCGCGTGTTATTGAGAGGAGTCCTAGCTAGCTATAATGCCAAACAAGTAAACTCATGATAAATAATCCATTGGAATCGACAAAAACGTAGTATGCAGCTAGCAGAAGGAACAATTCGGTTATGTCAACCAAAACAGTGATGATGTATGATCGAAAAATATGACCAATCAATATAAACTGCTATGGGGGCTACACCACTATCAATGAGTTGAGATTAGAATCAAGTAGTCACTAAAGGAACAGGAAGCAAGAAAATTGATACGTGGGATTAAATGAACAAATTATTATTATCAGTTGTATGCAATAAATCAACATCAAATCAATTAAGTTTAGCAAAGCTAGGATACTACCTGTTTCTCGCAAAAGAAATTGTAAATGTTACTTAGATCGAGAGGAACTAACAAAGTATAAGTCTCCGCCAATCGTATCCAAGACCACCGAAGCCTTTAACACTCACAATTATTTCTTCCAAAATTTCTCTTCTAATCTTCTCTAAATAATTTTCCCTACTCATTTTCTATCGAAATTCCTCCAAAAATATTTCCCCCTAAAGCAGAAGAATCAGCCAATTATTTATATCCTCTTCCCATTAACTATAACCTTAGGATTAAACGACTCAAATCCAAAAGTCCAAAACAATAACCTAAAAAATATTATTCTCAAATTCTCATTATCATTTCCAAAAACCAAAATATTACATTTAACCCAAAGATCATAGTAAGATGGAAAGTCTTGGGAGCAAAGTTAACATTGGTGTCGACATTATGACTTGGGCAGTTGAGTGGACTTTCTAATAAGTCTTGGTACTTTATATTTGGTGAATTAAATTCTTATAAATCAGGTCTACCTATCACTAAACGGTTGTGCTACAAAATGGACCTGTTGTCCACTACGCCCAAAATGACCTAGCTTAAGTTGGGTGGACCAGTGCAAGATTTTGACGCCCATGATCATCTCGGATATAAGTACCTTGGATACGATTTTGCGACGACATTTACTATTCATGTGCAAAATTGGGGTGTCTACACGCTCATCTTCTTTTCAGGTGTTGCTTCATAATCTCTTATAGTTGTTTTTTTTACTACGTCGATTGTTGATATAACCATAACGCTTTTCTGCAGTATTTGATGGGAACTCCTGGTGATGATTATTCTTCTAATTCTCCGTAAAAGAGTTTTTAAGTCGACAAACCCAGGGTTACCGCATTCGAGGAGGTATTGGCTAAAATAGATCATCCGTTTCGTGAAGCTGGTCGTGCTATACAGGGTATGCCTCTCGCACATTTGCGTATCATTCGAGAGCGTGTTCAAGCTTTCCTGGCTTCAGTTAGCATGGAAGAAAAGTGGAGGCGCGATGAAGCGTCCTAACCAACGAGTGCCAGGGCTTAAAGATTCGTTGCTCGGCTAAAGCGACGAAGGATTGAGCATAAGCAGCCTCCAGGTGGGGATAAGCATGATTACCCTATCCATAACGACGTCATAATTCTCGATTCTGACGTGGACGAACCAGAACATCTTCAAAATCTTCAGAAGGCTGTTGGGGCAGTTTCTGAAAAGGATGTCGGGGCAGAAGAGCATATAGTACCGGCCTATGGAGGAGACGTTAAAGTGGCTTCCGAAGTGGATGTTGGTGGAGCTTCCAAGGGAGAAGTTGAAGCGGCTTCTGGAGAGGATGTTGAGGCGGCTTATGGAGAGGATGTTGAAGCAGTTATCGAAGGGGATGTTGGTGCAGCTTCTGAAAGGGAGGTCGAGGCGGCTTCAGGAGAGGATGTGGGAGCGGCTTGTGAAAAAGATGTTGAAGCAGCTTCCAATAAGGACTCCAGTGAAGGCGTTGTCGATCCCTGTGTTAATGCTGATAACTAGATTTCACACTTGTTATTTCCTTTCATAGATGAGCATCCTTTCATGACTTGTAAACGTTTTTTTTTGTACTCAGTGGTTTTTTTTTATGTGACTGGAGCCTGGACTTTATCAAATAGTAGTTCTTTTATTCGTGCTATCTTGAGACTCCAGATGCAGCACTTTCCGGTAGGGTTACAATAGAATCTCCCCATTCTATCGAGGCATGCAACCAATGAGAGTGCGACACACATAAGCGGTGATGTGTTCTCCTTTTATGTGACCGGATACCGCCTTCATGATAATATTTATTATATGTAACCCTAATAACAATAGCTTGAAGTAGGGGATGCAACGATAAAAATTAAGGATTCGGCTACGAACCTGTAACTTCTATTTTGACATTACCCTCGTATATCACATGTGTTGTGCTTCCGTGAATAAAAAATCCAAGAGCCGTATTTGTTAGGTGTGGAGGCTCTATCTCCAATCAATAGCGCGTGTGGCGTGATTGGACACGTCTGAGGAAGTAGTTGCAATCCGGGAGTACCACGTGCGCTAGCTCACTTCCTTATTCCGTGAAGGGATTCTCCAAAATATGGCGAAACCTCTTTCTGGGGTATAAGCACAATGAGGTGGTGATTGAGAGGCCATTTCATCGTTGAAGCAGGTTGCACTTCGGGGTGCAAAAGACGCTTTCCCTAAAAATCATGTACTGCTGCTTGATGATTTCCTTTGGTCACCCTGCTCTTTCTTTTCCTTTATGTATTCCCCTCCTCGGTATTTTACAAAGATATGAGATGTCTCTTTCATGGTTTTATTTTTTATGGTTTGAATCAATGGGTAATGATGAGGGTTCGGGTTTACTCGATACTTTACCTTATGATTCAGGAGTAAAGAGATTTCTAAAAGAGAAACGATACTTCGATTAATTGATAAATTGAAACCCTAATTATGAGTGCAAGCAGTGCAATCATTTGGGAGGAATTACAAATATTTCATGAAAATTGAAATTTCTATAGGAAATACTAAAGAGAACGCTGGAGGAAAAGAGTAGCATGGCGTTTTAGGTATTGAAAGGCTTGAGCCATCGTGAGTACATTATCACGCCTTCTAGTTTGTCGGCATTGATGAGCTTGCAGTAACCTCCTAAGACAACTTCCGCCACTAGGTACGGCTCATCTAGGTACGCTCATCTTTTCCTTCTGCGGAATCGGGTGGAGGTTGAGCAGCAATCCTTACAACCATATCTCCAACTTGGAATGGGTTTGGGCGTTGCTCAGTAACTTGGCTTTTAGACTCATCATATTTGGTCGAGACAACTTCTACACATTTGATAAAATATTTGAAAGGACCAGCATCCCATTCACATCTCCTAGTGACAGCTGGGTTGATAACCGACTCGAGTCCCCAGGCTTTGATGAAGGGAGGAGTTACTGGTTGCAAAAAGGGTTGTTCAATAAGACTTACTTGTGTTCGGAATCTGCGAACAAACGCCGTCGGGCTCTCTCCAGGCAATTGGGTCACATTGGCAAGTTGTTGATATGGCAACAAATAATCTTCAGGGTTGGATGGCTTGTTGGAAATCCTTTTAGGTATGGACACTGGCAAAGGACATACTCCCATCTTTGCTTTGTTGCTATGCACCCATGAGCGCCCAGAACCATATCATAATTTGGGCATTCTTTAACAATATGAAATTTGGCGTGCGTTAGAGCATCTCCCACCTTGATTTCGAGATTGATGTATCCGTAAGCGTCTCCGGACTCTACTTCTGAGCTTTTGATTATGGTTGGATAGTGAACGGCTTCCTGTTTTGAAATCCTCACAGCTCTCAGAGTTTTGGTGGTGACGATGTTGAAATCAGAGGCTGCGTCAATCAGTGTGCTGTCAAACTCGACATCCTTCAAGTGAGAAGTGGTTAGGAGTCCCTAGTTGCATCTATCAGTCATGCCTTCCAGGAGAGGTTGGGGTTTGCGAACGGCTTCCATGGATGGAAACAGCCACTTGCCTGATACAACACGGTTGAGGGCTGCAAATATGTCTTGACGCTACGCGTTGGAGAAATACAGAATCTCACATAAATGCTCCATCTTAGACTGTACGGTTTTGTTGATGGAGTCTCCAGAGATCATGCAGCTCCTGACGGGAAGAGGGTCTCTTTGTACTCCTTCGGTTCCTAATTGAAGTTCTCATGCATCTACCTTTTTCTTGAAGATGCTTTTCAATTTGTTGCAGTCACTGGTTGGGTGATTGACGAACCTATGGTAACGGTAATATTTTGGATTTTCCATTTCTTCCTCGATTGGTGGACGTCTGAGAGGAGGTAGCTTGATGGCGTCATCTTGAATCCATGCTTCCAGGAGTTCAATTACTTCCTCCATTGGAAATGGGAAGTTTGGAGCAGCATCTCCAGTTTCTTGTTGTTGTACAGGGGCCTTAGCCGCGGCCTTCCGGGATGAAGTTTTCTGATGCGCTGGTGCTGCACGCTTGGGTTGTTGTTCCGCTGCTGGAGCTTTCCTCTTTTTTATCCTTCACCTACTACGCTTACAGAGGGCCCGGTATTATATTACTTGTTAATGAGACGCCTATTTCCTCGAGTCTCGCGTGCATCTTCACTCCTGGATGGTCTGGTTCTTTCCAACAGTGTCGGTGCTATTGTAGCCGACCTCTTAGCATCTTCATGAAGTTCATAGAATGTATGGAAGCTCATGTTCTCCAGTAAAGCGTAATAGATGGGAACCATACCGTTAATGCATGACTCCACCAACTGTTGTTCAGTAATGTTTGGATCATGACAATCCAGTGCTTGAATCCTGAATCTCTTGACATAATCATTTGGATGTTCATTGTTTCGTTGAAACATTCTTACTAAGTCTGAAAAAGTGATTTGCTCAGACACGAAGAAATATTTCTTGTAAAAAGCGGTAACCATCTCACATCAGTTGGATATGTTGTTTGGCGCAATGTTATTGTACCAGGTGTACGCTCTTCCAGTAAGTGACTTTGAAAACTCTTTCAGGCGGAGGATATGATTGTATTCATGTTCTCCTAAAGACTCCAGAAAACGAGAGATGTGTTCACGAGCGTTATCAGTACCATCATAAGGGGGAAATTGTGGAGAAGGGTATCCTCTCGGGAGAGGAACTCTTTGCAGAACAGGGGGATAAGGCGGTTGATGCTGGTGCATGTCCACCGGGTTTTCTTTGCCTCAATTTTGGAGGAGTCGCTCCAGATCCTCACGGGTGATGAAGTTGGATGGCTGATTCCTTTCCCATGAACATTCAGGAGCAAAACGAACTTCTTAATCTATAAAGGCGCGCGTTGTTAAAGTGCTTGCGCCGGGAGTATTAAAAGTACTCCTTATTGGTTCCATGGGTTGACGTGGCTCTTGCGGTAGCCGCTCCGTTAGTGTCTTGAGGAAAGTAAGTACCACTTTCTGAGTTGTAGCCATGTTTGTCTGAGCCTTAGCGAGAACTTCTTTCCTTTCCATCAAATCAACAATGGTAATAGGGGGTTGGCTTCCTCTGGCTGCTCCAGTCTCTCATCCTGATGGAGGAGTAGCAGTAGGTCTGGTAACGGTTGGGAGTGTTATGCTCGAAGATACATTGGGAATGGCGATAACGGCTCTGGCTCTGGTGATAGGAGGTGTCACGCCGGAGGAAATGTTTTCTGCGCTACTGGTGTTGGTGGTAGAGGATGTAGTGCCACGAGATACTTGATCGTGCTGGTAGGCGACACATTGGTATCACCGGCAGGAATGTTGACGGTAGGGGTGTTGTCAGCGCCAGTAACATTGGGATTTGTTGCTGATCCAGACCTAAGATCCACCATTCTGAAATTGGGAAGATTGAAATGAAAATCGAGAAATTAACTTGGCAACCAAGAGATTAATCTCCCAATGTGGTCCCCAGTTATTTTGGGGTAAAAACTGATTCTGCTGGAAATGGTAAATTTGGGTGTGCCACCGAGAAACAAATCTAAACCCTAAACAAATGCATTGCACGGGAGTACTTTAGATTCGAGAGATCAATCTGTACAATCCTGGACTAAACCAAGAAATGGCCATTCCAGTCTTGCTTTGGTCACAAAATGAAGGAGAAGGGTTGATCTTAGGGAAGGAAGCGAAGAAGGTGTTGAGATCAGAATGGTTAACTCTGAAGGTGTGGCTATTTTATGACTTGTATCAGAATATGGAACTGGCTTGCGGAATGTAAGCTACTAGTTCTTCGTTGTTTACTTTTGGATACTATGTTGATAACCAAAACTGTTGTCCTGGTCAAAATAGGTCGAAACCTATTTATATCAGTCATAGTGCGCGCACCCTGATCTCATAGGAAGTGGGAGTAGTTGAGTGATGGAGAAGTGGGATCGTGTCAAAATGTAGAAAACCATGTCTTACTATGAGGGAAGACGAGTCGGTTTACACCCACTACTTCTCTGTTGCACTAACTGTCCGCATTTCCTGACACTTTCTCATAATAGGCGTATTGCACGCCGCACGCTGTAAACTGCCATACTAATACCCTGATGAACATCCCTAGTTTGTGACATGTTTGATGTCCCGGGTATTATTTTATAGAAAATATGTAGCAAGTTGCTGAGTGGGTCTTTCCTAATTATTTTGACCAATCACGCGCAAGCTAGGTGGAGGGTAGTCATGTGTGACGAGCCAAGTCATGAAACTTGCCGCAAAGAATAGCATGTAATGCCATTAAGTTAAATAACTAAGTTATTTGTGAAACCAATACTCATAAAATATCGTATGTATTCGATGCATGTAAAGCATCGCTTTTAAGCAAGCAACTCAAAATAATCGATGCATGTGACGCATCGTTGTATTGAGCCTGCATTGGTTGGTCACGGAACCTAGTGTCTTAAAAAGAGCATGACCGACCACTTTCAGGAAGCTGCTGGGAGCTATTTATGCATGGAAAAGGTAGTCCGGTCGATCCCTATAAGAGAGTGATGGATGGTAGCCATTTTGACATCTTATTGGTCGGTCCAAGTTAAATCTAGACCGGTTAAATTGGCTAGCCAAATTGGATGGCTGAGATGATTTATGGCAGTTATTGATTTCCGCTAATTTATTTAAGACTTCTATAAGAAGCGCGGCCAGCCATCTTTGGGCGATAGTTTAGGAGCCATATAGGCAGGTCGCGGCTTGGCCGATTGTTCCTTGTGGAAGAGGGGTGGCCGTTGATCATGGCCACATCTTGTTGAACGCCTAGAATATGAGTTTGGCCGGCTGATTCGACTGGCGAAGTTGGGCGGCCGAGATGATTTGTGGCAGTTAATGGTCGTCGTTGATTTAATTTAGGTTTTAAAAACCGTGTGGCCAACCCATTTTGGGCCAACGGTTTTGGCGTTGGCGGCATGTTGTGGACTAGTGAGTGTATCCATTCCTTGTCCGTTGATCGAAATTGAATCTAGGCCGGTCAATTCGGCTGGCGAAGTTGGACGGCCGAGATCGTTTTGCGGCAGTAATGTAACGCTGTTTAATAGAAATTAGGGTTTTGTAAGTCGCGCGGCCAACTAGCTTTGGGCAATCGTTTAGTGGCTCTATTGACGAGTTGGAAGGATTCCGATTGGCCAAGGCGTTAGTGGGCCCGCCAGTGTGCTTGGTGGTGCTTGCCCGACCGTGTTAAGAAGTGGCTAGACTTTATAAATCGAGTGGCCAAAACGTACGGCCGTGATCGTTTTAAGACTGACATGGGCGGCCTATATTAAATTCCTTAAGAAATTAGGTGCTTCGACAAACCAACTTCCAACTTTATTTAAAAGTGCGTGTGGCGCATTTAAAGTGATCTGACTGGTCGATGAGAAAGGGGATGGTAAGCGGCAACATGGAGTGTGGCCGATCGGCCACAGGCGGCGCCTGTTGGAGCAGATCGGCCGGCCAAGTGGCGTGGCCACACCTCCCTTTGCTGCTGCTCTTACTTGCCGTAGTTCCTGTTTATTTCTTGTTTTATGATTCTTGGTAGGATTTGCTCCTATCAGTTCCATGTTGGATTAATTTCCTATCTTACCTATGTTTGGTCTAAGCCAATAGGGTTCGAGATATTGCGCAGGGCGCAAAAAATCTAATTTTTGCAAATTAATTAGGTTAAAATTTGAATTTTGCGAGCTGTCACAAAATTGGTCAAATTTGGTGAATTCTGTGTGTTGACACAAAATTCTTAATTTTATTCTCAGAGAGCAGTCAGCGCGTCTTCTGACTGAGTACTTTCATGCAGACCTTAATCTTGATACTTCGGGAAATTCATGCTACTCAGCTGCGAGTGAACACTAATTGTCATGTCATATCAATATTAAGGGTTCAACCAGGGAACATAGCATAGGAAAATTATCAATAAGCCATACATTAATGAATAATGCAGGCAAGAGATTAATAAAATTTATAGAATGTTTGGGATTGTTGCTACATGCACCATTCTGAATAAATTTTATATATAAATATACTGAATTGCTCAATACATGTGTAAGTAAAGAGGCTTGGGCACTCATCACTTTTAAAATGGCTCAGTCTCTTTGCAGAATGACGGCACATTAAATACGGGGTTATACAAATTTATCCCTGAACCGAAAACCACCATCAACAGTAGGATTTTACTACTATTAGTTCCATGACGGACAAGTTTCCTAGCTTTCCTAGGTTTAGTCTCATCCAATAGGGATCGAGATATCATGCAGGTTCCGTTTTAGGGCAAAAACCTAATTTTTGTAAATCGACAAAATTAGGTCAAAAAATTGAATTTTGTGAATTGATACAAAATTAATTAATTTTGGTGAATTTTGCACGTTGGTACAAAATCACTAATTTTTATCTTGGAGAGCAGGGCAGCTTTGGTCTCATTGGCGCTACTTATGCGTCTCTTATTGAGTACCTTCATGCTCATCTTAATTCTGACACTTCGGGAAATTCATGCTACTCAACTGAGAGTGAACATTAATTGTCATATGATGTCAGTATTAAGAGTTCAGCTGGGAACACAGCATAGGATAGATACTGAGCAGGCCCTTCATTAATGGATAATGCGAGTAGGAGCTCAACAAAATTTACAGAATACTTGGGATTTTTGCAAACAACATTATTCTAATTAAATTTTGAATATAAAATACTCAATTACTGAGTACATATGTAAGCAGAGAGACGTAGGCGCTCATCAGCTTTAAATGACTCTATTTATTTGTAGAACAAAGGAACATAAATATAGAGTTTTACGGTTTTATCCCTGAATTAAAAACCACCATCAACATTAAGTCCACTGCTTCAAGGTACCTCCAAATACCACTTTTCGAGCCAATTTTTGCCGCAAAAGCTTATTTCTCCAAAAACACCTACAAATAAATAAATAACCAAATAAGTACAAAATCGAGCACTAACAATACGTATAATTGAGATTAAAATAGACACATAAATGTGTCCATCACATTCCTACCCATACAGCTATATGTAGATGGGGTGAAATAACTATTACTTTAGAGAGCGTAGATGCTTTGTTGAACCTTCCCATTGTGGGGAACCTTAACTTTAGTTTATCTGCTGAAGAAGAGATATGGCACACCACTCTAATTAAGAAAATAGAAGAATATGATATGAAGGATGATCCTGCAAAATGCTTCTATACTTGGTGAGCGTCTGAATGGTACCCTATGGTACCGAAACCGGGTCACGTATTGAATGACACACTCAGTGTTGCTGCATTCTTGTGTTTGTGGCTGTCTAGGGATATTTTTGATGACGGTTCTGGTACAAAGGCGCGATAAGTCCGTAGATTGTTCCATTTCCTATTAAGCTGGTGCATGGCGTGGTTCTTCCTATAGGCGGCTTGTTTCTTGGTTCCATGTAATCCCATATGGATTCTCTAGCAGTAGACATGTATGCTTCCAACAGATATATGAAGATAGAATCACATGTTCACATCGCATTTATCCAAGCATGCTTATGGGAGCACTTAAAAGGTTATGCTCCTAATCCCTTAGCTTCCTTCTCTAGTATATATGGTGGTGTCAGAATACTTTGTTGGTCGAACATGCGCCCTAAACCCAGCCTAAGATTTATCGATTTCTTTGATAATGTGCACGCAATGAACTTTCGTCCTTGGTCACCAGTTCACCCATCTATAGTTTAACCGAACGCCTTTTCTTCTGTTTAGGGTCTAACATTGCATTCAGATGGAGAGAATATGAGTATCGGAGAAACTGTGTTTATACAAAGCTGCACACCTGGATATGTTCCGTCTTTCTTCATGGGATCCTTTGACGTGAATTCTTATAACATCGATAGAGCTGCTCGTCAGATGGGTTTCGACCAGGGAATTCCATCTTGCCGTCCGTCATCACCCTCAAAAGACCTCCTGAAATCTATCTTGGATACGAGTGTTCATATAACAAAGAAAAGTCTTCCATTCTTGCTTCTAGGAAGAAAACCAGTGGTAACTCCTAAATATAAAGAATTCTGGCAAAAAGAGCTTCTTGATCTTCATCAATTCGTACAGGCAGTTGTGACGGTTCCGCGCGGCAATCCCACTCCCGAAATCTTAGAAAATCACCCAATGCTGAAACCACTTCCTTCGAGTAAACAGAAGCTCTCTGATGAACTAGTTCAGGTAAGAGCTCATGTCTCCAATTATTTGATTCCTATTAGCATGCATCTTGTTACTCATGTTATTCGTTTTACATTTTTGAAAAAGAATCAGATAAAACCTAGGAAAGATGGAAGCAGTCCCCAAGAGAAAGAGATTAGGTCAAAGAGACTTGCGGGTGGTATCCGAACAACTCCAACAACTATGGTAGTCTTTAATTCTTCAAACGTGCAGGTATGTACACGTTTCCATTTGACCAGCTGAATTATTCAGGTAACTTTGAACTAACCTCACTGAACTTTTCAAAAAAATTTAGTGCCTTGGGAATACGAACGCCTTTGCCAGACTCGCGTTGGCAGGTAGCCAGGATGGAAACACACTCAAGATATCTCCATAAGAAAATGAGAAATCCGGTAATACTGAGTCTCTTGATGACGATGATGAAAGCAAAACAGATTCAGGATCCGTTAGCGATGAAGGAAGCACTTCCGAGTATAGAAGTTGCAGTTCTAGATCCCCAAGTGAGCCAGCAAATGAGCTGGTAAGTCTTCCATACTTTTTTTACTTAGGATTATTTACTCTTTGATATGAAAAAAGTTATTTAAATGGTGATATTGCAGGACGAGACTGAACCAAGAGATAACCCTGAGATGGAGATGATTAATGATGTTGAGGATGCTACTGCACCTTCCAAGGAAAATAAAGATGTCACATCTATGGACGTGGATGCAAATATATCCAAAGGATCTCCTGAAACCGAAGGACCTCTAATTGTGTATTCTGTTGCAGGTGCCACCTTCGACCCTCTATTTGATGCTCCCTTTGCGGATCACGTATTAATTGGAGGATTCAGCGTGCCATCTAAGTATGTGGAGTTGTATACCCAAATATGGAAGAAGCATGGACACATTGCCACGACCAATAAATCCAAAAGTCGTGTTTCGTTAGCTAAACATGTAGAGAAAACTCTATCTTCAATTGGTGACATGTGTAGTGTGACTAGACACGCCGTTTCTGAAGAAGTAGTCGCAAATTGGGAGTACCTTAGGGACATATGTGTGAACTTTGGGTTCAATATTTCCTGGTTCTGTGAAGGGATTTCCAAAATCCAAAATTTGAAGACTGAAATGGATGAAGCTCCTTCCATGGATCTCATTAATCAGAAAGAGGCGGAGGTTGAGAAAATGTCCCAGGAATTTAAGTTGAAGCAAGCTGCTCTTCAGGACACGAGAGATGCTTTCTCTAAGAAAGATGCACTGCTGCTGGACGATTTCCCATGAATATTTTGTTCTTTTCTTTACACAACACTTTCTTAGGTTTTTTTTTTTGAAATATATGATATGCTTCTTTCATGGTTTTGAATTAGTAGGTAATTGTTTTGCGAGGATTTTGAATTTATTTGAAATTTTGTTTTGAAATGATTTATGAATAATTTTCTGAAAGGAAATAATGCTTCGATTAACTGATAAACCGAAATCCTAATTATGAATGCAAGCTAGTGCAATCATTTTGGACGAATTACAAACATTGCATGAAAATATGGAAATGCTAGAGGAATGACGACATGAAATTTTAGGCATTGAAAGGTTTGAGCCACCTGGCGTGCATTATTACGCCTTCTAGCTTGTCAGCATTGATGAGCTTGCAGTAGCCTCTCAAGATAACCTACGCTACTAGGTACGGCTCGTCTTTTACTTTTGGGAAATAGGGTAGAGCATGTTGAGTAGTAACCCTTACTACCATATCTCCAACTTGAAAGGGATTGGGTGTTGTATAGCTACTTGACTTTTAGATTTATTGTCTTTGACTGAGACATCTTTTAAACACTTGATAAAATATTGGAAAGGACTGGCATCCCACTCACATCGCCTAGTGCCAACTGGGTTGATAATTGGATCGAGTCCCCAGGTCTTGATGGGATGAGGAGTGACTGGTTGTAAAAAAATGGTTGTTCAACAAGACTTACTTGTGTACGGAACCTGCGGACAAATTCTTCCCCACTTTCTCCAGGTCATTGTGTCACATTTGCGAGTTGTCGATATGGCAACAAATAATCTTCAGGGTTGGACGGCTTGTCGGAGATCCTCTTAGGTATAGACACTGGCAAATGATATACTCCGAGCTTCGCTTTGTTGTTAGATATGCATGAGCTCCCCAGAACTATATCATAATTTGGGTATTCCTTAACAATATGAAACTTGGCATGTGTTAGGGCATCTCCTACCTTTATTTCAAGATTGATGTACCCATTGGCATTTTTGGGCTCTCCTTTTGAGTTTTTAATTACAGTTGGGCAGTGAAAACCTTCTTTCTTTGAAATTCCTGCAGCTCTCAGAGTCTTGATATTGACGATATTAAAGTTAGAGGCCACATCAATCAGCGCGCTCTCTAAATCGACGCCTTTGAGGTGAGCAGTGATTAGGAGTCCCCAGTTACATACACCAGTCTGTTCCTCCAGAAAAGGTTGAGGTTTAGGAGCAGCTTCTCCGAATGAAAACAATCACTTTCCTGACACGACATGATTAAGAGTTGCGAATATATCTTGACGTTGCGCCTTGAAGAAATAAAGAATCTCACATACATGCTCCATCATGGACTGCACAGTTTTGTGTACGGAGTCCCAGAAAGCATGCATCTTCTAACAGGAAGAGGGTCTATGTGCACTCCCTCAGTGCCTAGTTGAAGTTCTCCTACATCCACCTTCTTTTTGACAATGCGCTTCAATTTTTTGCAGTCACTGGTTGGGTGATTGACGAACCTATGGAAACAACAATACTTGGGGTCTTCCATTTCTTTCTCAGTTGGTGGACGTCTGATAGGAGGTAGCTTGATAGCACCATCTTGAATCTATGCTTCTAGGAGCTCAATTACCTCTTCAATATGTAATGGGAAGTTTGGAGCATCCTCCCCTGTTTCCTGATGTTGAGAAAGAGTTTTATTAATGAGGCGTCTACTCCCTCGAGTCTCAAATGCATCTTCATTCCTGGCAGGCCTGGTTCTTTCCAGCAAGGAAGGTGCTGCTGTAGCCAAGCGCTTAGCATCTTCATGGAGCTCGGAGAAAGTATGGAAGCGCAGGTTCTCCAGTAAAGAGCGATAGACAGGTACCATTCCATTAATGCATAACTCTACCAATTGTTGTTCACTCACATTTGGATCATGACAATCTAGTGCCTGAATTCTGAATCTCTTGACATAATCATTTGGATGCTCATTGTTTTGCTGAAACATCCTTCCCAAGTCTGATAGAGTGACTTGCTCAGACACAAAGAAATATTTCTTGTAGAAAGCGTTAACAATCTTACACCAATTGGTTATGTTGTTTGGTGCAATGTTGTCGTACCATGTGTATGCTCTCCCAGTGAGTGATTTTGAGAATTCTTTCAGGAGGAGGACGTGGTTGTATTCATGCTCTCCTAGTGATTCTAGAAAACGAGAGATGTGTTCACAAGCGTTACAAGTACCGTCATAAAGGGAAAACTGAGGAGAGGAATATCCTCTTAGAAGAGGAACTCTTTGCACATCAGGAGGGAAAGGAGTTTGATGCTGATGAATGGTTGACGGGTTTTCCTTGCCTCAATTTTGTAGAAGTCGTTCCATATCCCCACATATGATTAAATTGGATTGTTGATTCCTTTTGTTAAAGAACTGCTCGGTCGAACTCGCAAGCGTTGCTATCTCAAGCTTGTTTGTCAAGTTTAGTTGCCAAAACTATAAGTCTTGGTTTCTAGTCTACTTATAACTAAGTCTCGGATTAGGATAGTAAGTGTAGTTGAGCCTTAGACTCCACGGCGTTCATCGAATGAATACGAAGAACTACTCAAGGGAACTTGTGGAACTTCATAAACAAAAGGTATATGGAGACTTGAACTTATCTATCACTAAAAAGTCTATCTATTCTATCTCCTATTTGAGACAAAAGTCGTATTGCTATATAGACTTCAATTATACACATTTGCTATTTCGAGCCGAGTCTATCTCACTAATCTATTTCTTGAAATATGTGTTGGTAAGATTTCACTTTAGCCAAGTTCATCTTTACTCGTGACGAAAGTCATGTTGATTATTTCAATAACTTGAAAATCTCTTTGATGAAAATAGTTTGTGAATAACAACTATTTTAACATCCTCTAAGAAAGTTCCAATGATTGAAATGAGAGTTTAGAACAAGTAACCATGTTTGGATATAAACATAGTGTGTTCTCACATTTGTGTAAAAGTCCAAATCCGGTTAGATACTGGCTGAAGTTTCACGTCCGTGAATTTCTGCTGGAGTTTTGAAGTGAAAAACAAACTCAAATCCGGTTACTTAAGTACGCGTACCCGTTTGCATACTTAAGTAGGTTACTTTCTAAAATCGGTTTGTTCATGAACTAAAACATTTATTTTTATAATAAGGAATGCAATCTTTACAAACCGTGGCTATAATGTTCATGAATTGATTCGAGTGAATCAAAATCGATTTTGCTTCGATTGTGTCTTGTATACTTCTATGAGATCTAAGCAATTGAACAACTCTCTAACTAGTTCATTTGAGTCATTTGAACTAGTTATGGTGAAGATGAATAAGGTTGATATGAAAGTGCTCATATGGCTAAGCATTAGTTAACTATTGTTGAACCGACTAAGTGTACACGTTTAGGCACTGTTACTCAAACCTAAATGAAGTTACATTTCATTTCTGTATAACAAGCTAAGTTCGATCTAACAGTTGAAAGATATTAGCTTGAATCTAATCAGGTTTTCATCTAACAGTGAATATTGAATGCTTTGTTACCAAGGTAACTTAGATTGCAAACCATGATTTGAAATCTATATAAAGGAGAACTCTAGAAACCGGGAACCCTAATCCCCACACCTCCTGTGTGATACTAGTTGTATAAGCTAGAGTCGATTCTCCTTTAACCTTAGGTTTTTCACGAAACCCTGTAGGTTAACGACTTAAAGACTTCATTGGGAATTTGAAGCCAGACCCAACTATTTTCTCTGTAATTGCGTGATCTGATCTTGTTGTTTTCTATCGTGTTTGAGTACAATCGTAAGATTGGTTTGATATTTATAACTACGAAAGGAAAGATAGAAAAGTAGTCACAAACACCTTCGTATCATCGTCTGAGATTCTACAATATCTTGTTTCGTTGATCGATTAAGATTATTGTGAGGTGATTGATAATACTAGGTTGTTCTTCCGGAATATAAGTCCGGGTTATCAATTGGTTCCTGTTCACCTTGATTTATCAAAAGACAGAACAAAACTTATAGGTATATCTGTGGGAGACATATTTATCTATTAAATAGACTTTTCTGTGTGATATGGATTTGAATATCAAGTGTTCGACTTTGGGTCGTAGCAACTCTTGGTTGTGGGTGAGATCAGCTAAGGGAATCAAGTGCGTAGTATCCTGCTGGGATCAGAGACGTAAGGAGCATGACTGTACCTTGAATCAGTGTGAGATTGATTAGGGTTCAACTACATTCCATACCGAAGTTATCTTTGTAGTAGGCTAGTGTATGTAGCGGCTTAATACAGTGTGGTATTCAAATATGGACTAGGTCCCAGGGTTTTTCTGTATTTGCGATTTTCCTCGTTAACGAACTTCTGGTGTTTGTGTTATTTCTTTTTCGCATTATATTTATTTATATAATTAAAATATCGCTGATTGTGCGTTGAATCGATCAATTGGTAAATCCAACCTTTGGTTGTTTATTGAAATTTATTGATCCTTGAACATTGGTTTCTGGTACCGTTCAAGTTGTTTTTCTTATATTCAATCAGGCTCACAAATTACTATTTGTTTGATTGCGGATTGAATTGAGAAATTGAGATATAACTCTTTGATATACATTTCTTAGATTGATTCTAACTGTCTAGTTGATTCTCTTGAAAGTATATCGGAGTTAGTCCATACAGATTGCTAAGCGAAATATTGGGTAAGGTTGTTAGACCTCCACTTTTTCAATTTGTATCAGAGCAGGATCACACGCTTAAGACCTCATAAGTCTGTGTTTGTAGCGATTTGACTCTATAGACAGAAGTGTTATCTTTGATAACGCAACACCAGTTCAGAGTTACTCATATTTAGGGTCAAAATCTTGAGATATATGATAAATCTCCCTTATCTTCTCCTCTGACTGAATCTGCGCCCAACTTGGAAAAATGTCTAGGTAAACAGTTGGATGATCTTTCAGATGAAAGTGATTCAGAAGAAGGACAAAGTATTGATGAGGAAGTCTCTCAATATATCAAGCTCTTTGACCATGTATTGAAAGGAAAGAAGTCAATAGCTTGTTTGGTTGAATATCTGGCACCTCTCTGTCAAGAAAACAGAAAACTGAGAAAACTCTTTAAAGGTTATGATTATGGCTACAAACTCTTACAATATACCGTTAAAGATCGAGAAGAAGATATACGTTAAAAAATGTCCGAATGTGATAACCTTCTTCGAAATCTCTTTGTGCTGAAAGAAAGACTTGCAGAATCTGAAGCAAGATACGACTCTCAAAAAAAAAAAATTAATGACAGAGAAATCAGTCTTCCCGCCAAAGAAAAACAATTGGAGAATGATCTTGTTGCTGCTCTTGATAAGGTAAATTCACTGAAAGAGAATCTGAAAAGATTCAATTCTAGCTCTACAAAATTATCTTCTATGATGGGAGCATGTAAAGAACATCGTGATACACGTGGTTTGGGCTATAAAGGTATAGACGCTCCAAGTACTAGTAAGATCAATTTTGTCCTTGCTAATGACATATCTCTATGTGAAAAACCTTCTTCAGCAGCTGATGTTCCTAGAAACAAGGATTCTCCACCTTTCAAATCAACTTGCATGAAAATAGTCAAGAACAATTCCTTTAACTGCTATTATTGCGGAAACAAAGGACACCTTGAAAGGAGATGTCGTTTCCGACCGAGGAATGAAAAACTTCATAACATTCTTGTATGGATGTCTAAAGAAGTAATTAAACCTGTTTCTAATCTAGCTGGAGTAAAAGGCCTTGTCTGCAATCAAGAAAAATGTTGTGATGAGCCAATTCTTGATTATGATTATGAGACAAAAACCACCTATAATTATAAAAGAAAGAACATCAGGTGGACAACTGACTCTTTAAATTACTCTGAGAAGAGAAAAAGTCATAGGAGGAAGATAAAAAATGTTCAAAGTCATTTCCTCTCTCTAAAGAAAGTCTTGAATCCAAGATGTCTGCTCCAGACTTCGTTCATAATCGAGTCTCGGAGCTCAAGACAAGTATAAACAGACTCAAACGGAGCATTACGAAGGAAAGGAAGGCAGCAGTTTCAGGTATCCCTTGTTCGCCTCTGTTTAAACCCCTTCCGACTAATCCTATTGATTTTTCTGAAAATATTCATGAAGGAAAGAGAGAAGAAGTCAATATTCTTGATGAGCAAAATGCTCATCAAAATACAACTTGACTGCTCAATGTAGCATCCTCCTTGTAACTGTGGGAGGATGTTCATAATTCTCAAGAAGATCTTTTGTCTTGAGAAAGTAGTCGTTATATTATTCTTTTCATTATCTTTTCCCTTTTCGTAATGATGATCATAATACTGTTGAGCCTGGCTCCAGTATATTACATGGTGTAATATTTTTGATCATTAACTCTTGATAAAAAAATTTATTTGTTTATTGCCTTCAAGGATTCTTGTTTTTCTTCCCATTGACCAATTAGTTGTTGTTCATCAACAATTATCTTATGTTCTTTTGAACTAAGGTTGTCGTCAATTTGTTTAGAATGTGTCTTTGATTTTTATCAAAACTACTTCTAAATGTGGCTCCATTACTCTTGGTCTTGTACCAAGTTTGTAACCATAAGTGCACGTACACCTGACCCGTACGGAACATATACGAGTAACACTAGGGTTTCCATATGAAACACTCATATATATATATATATATGTATCATGCTCTTTTTGATACATACACGTTCCGTAACGTCAAAAAGTTCCCCTGAACCTTTTTTTTTTTTGTGCACAATGGATGGATGCAACAAGGAAGACAAAGTTGAGAAGGGAAAGGCTATCGAGTTTCACGAAAACCCTGTTTTCATAACCTGCTATTATGATGTTGATCATGAAAACAAACTACCAGTTCAGATGTCATCACAACTAGTAGGAAATCTTCTTCGAGATTTTGAGGTCGTACATGAACAACTTGGAATTGCAACAAAGAATCTTGATTTTCTGAAAAACGAACTGAAGAAAGCAACTAATGAACTCGTCTATATTCGATCTCTGGTTGCTGGCCATGTCTGATGTTTTTCGAATGAGTTGTTTTGTCTAGGAATCTTCTTATGAGAATTTATTCTTATGTTTTAAGAAGGATAACTAGGGTTTAGAATAACAATTATTATGATTACACAAAACTATTTCAAACGATTTTCATCTTGCAATGTTTTTAGATTTATTTATTTAAATTCCAAAGTTTATTTGGAAGATGATTTTGCAGTATTAATCTTTATGGTTTTATATATTGCAACTTGTTATGAGATATGTGTGTTTGCATCCGTGAACTTTGATTGTCCCATACGTGATCAAAAGTTAAATCTTTCATATCTCAGTATGCAAGTATTGATAAAAGATTGAATGAACTTTTGACAAACAAAAGTTAAGCCTATTATCTCATTATGCAAATATTGATGGAAGATAGGATGAACTCTTGTTTACAAAGATTAAAGACTATTATATGTCATTGTGAAAATAGTGATGAAAAATAGAATGAATCTTTGTTTCTTACGCAGTATTGATCTTCCCTGATCCATATCTTTATGTGAATACTGTGTGGCTCCGTAAGTTCTCTTATGTGAGCATTTCCGATTAAATTAATCATGGGTTCTCTTGTGGTTAATTTAATTGAGATTTTTAGATACAAATTCATATTCTTATGTGATTTGTTAATGTCCAAAGAAGTCCTTCTTTTCTTGTAAAAGTAAGGTCGCTCTTGTTGTTCTTTCGGGAATGACATTATACGGGGGAGAGTTCTTAATTGAACTTGTGCTTAATTGCCAAATCTTTGTGGGGAGTGCGGATGTGGAATATTATAGGGGTTATCTTGTATCTTTATAAACTCCTTGATGAATGCATTTAGTTTCAGCTATATGATTGCATCTAAAAAAAGTTGATATGTGCTTTTCTTTTGGTCATGAAGTGTCTCTATGGAAATTTCATTAGGATCCCACTAATTTTCGTACCTTTGCCAATTTTATTGACAAAAAGGGGGAGAATTAATGTGTAGTTCACACTACAAATACATATGGTTTTCGGATCATTATGTAAGGGGGAGTGGTTTTCATGTGAGATGAAGTATTGACTAAGGGGGAGTGATACATATCACCATAGTATTGTTGTCAAAGTTATGATACAATTGAACTTTGATGCTGTGTAATAATACTATGACACTGTATAACAATGATTGAGAGCTATTGTTTTCTCATTGTTATAGCTACGGATCTTCAACAACGATGATGCTGAGTTGAACACCTTTAGAATCATTGGAGTACTTGGAAGTGACGAAGATTTCGAGTAATGTTGAAGAACCAAGGAGATAAGGCATTTGGATGAGAAGCTACAAAGTTTATTTATTTTGGATTACATATTTATTGATAGTTTTGTCAATAAAATTGACAAAGGGGGAGATTGTTAGAGCAATGCTCGGTCGAACTCGCAAGCGTTGCTATCTCAAGCTTGTTTGTCAAGTTTAATTTCCAAAAACTATAAGTCTTGATTTCTAGTCTACTTATAGCTAATTCTCTGATTAGGATAGTAAGTGTAGTTGAGCCTTAGACTCCACGGCGTTCATCAAATGAAGACGAAGAACTACTCAAGGGAACTTGTGGAACTTCATCAACAAAAGGTATGTGGAGACTTGAACTTATCTATCACTCAAAAGTCTATCTATTTTATCTCCTATTTGAGACAAAAGTCGTATTGCTATATAGACTTCAATTATACACATTTGCTATTTCGAGCCGAGTTTATCTCGCTTATCTATTTCTCGAAATATGTGTTGGTAAGCTTTCGCTTTAGCCAAGTTCATCTTTACTCGTGACGAAAGTCATGTTGATTATTTCAATAACTTGGAAATCGCTTTGATGAAAATAAATTGTGAATAACAACTATTTTAACATCCTCTAAGAAAGTTTCAATGATTGAAATGAGAGTTTGGAACAAGTAATCATGTTTGGATATAAACATTGTGTGTTCTCACATTTGTGTAAAAGTCCAAAACCGGGAACCCAAAGTATGCGAACCCATACACGTACTGGCGGTTGTTGGAAATTCGGGTAAGTATGCGTACCCGTACGCATACTGGCTAAAGTTTCACGTCCGTGAATTTCTGCTGGAGTTTGGAAGTGAAAAACAAACTCAAATCCGGTTACTTAAGTACGCGTACCCGTTTGCATACTTAAGTAGGTTACTTTCTAAAATCGGTTTGTTCATGAACTAAAACATTTATTTTTATAATAAGGAATACAATCTTTGCAAACCGTGGCTATAATGTTCATGAATTGATTCGAGTGAATCAAAATCGATTTTGCTTCGATTGTGTCTTGTATACTTCTATGAGATCTAAGCAATTGAAAACTCTCTAACTAGTTCATTTGAGTCATTTGAACTAGTTATGGTGAAGATGAATAAGGTTGATATGAAAATGCTCATATGGCTAACCATTGGTTAACTATTGTTGAACCGACTAAGTGTACACGTTTAGGTATTGTTACTCAAACCTAAATGAAGTTACATTTCATTTCTGTATAACAAGCTAAGTTCGATCTAACAGTTGAAAGATATTAGCTTGAATTTAATCAGGTTTTCATCTAACGGTGAATATTGAATGCTTTGTTACCAAGGTAACTTAGATTGCAAACCATGATTTGAAATCTATATAAAGGAGAACTCTAAAAACCGGGAAACCTAATCCCCACACCTCCTGTGTGATACTAGTTGTATAAGCTAGAGTTGATTCTCCTTTAACCTTAGGTTTTTCACGAAACCCTGTAGCTTAACGACTTAAAGACTTCATTGGGATTGTGAAGACAGACCCAACTATTTTCTCTTTAGTTGCGTGATCTGATCTTGCTATTTTCTATCGTGTTTGAGTACAATCGTAAGATTGGCTTGATATTTATATCTCCAATAGGCAAGATAGAAAAGTAGTCACAAACACCTTCGTCTCATAGTTTGTGATTCCAAAATATCTTGTTTCGTTAATCGAGTAAGATTATTGTGAGGTGAATGATAATACTAGGTTGTTCTTTGGGAATATAAGTCAGGGTTATGAATTGGTTCCTGTTCACCTTGATTTATCAAAAGACGGAACAAAACTCGTAGGTATATCTGTGGGAGACAGATTTATCTATTCAATAGACTTTTCTCTGTGATATGGATTTGTTTATCAAGTCTTCGACTTTGGGTCATAGAAACTCTTGGTTGTGGGTGAGATCAGCTAAGGGAATCAAGTGCGTAGTATCCTGCTGAGATCAGAGACGTAAGGAGCACGACTGTACCTTGAATCAGTGTGAGATTGATTAGGGTTCAACTACATTCCAGACCGAAGTTAGCTTTGTAGTAGGCTAGTGTCTATAGCGGCTTAATACAGTGTGGTGTTCAAATATGGACTAGGTCCCGGGGTTTTTCTGCATTTGCGGTTTTCCTCGTTAATCGGATTGAAGATGGTTTTCTTGTATGAATTGGACGTTCAAGAATAAGACAGATGAAACTAGATTTAGATTTACATCCAAATATCAAAAATGTTATCGTATGATTTGAACGTTTAAGAATAAGAGAGATGAAATTAGATTTTAGATGTATGAACTCGATAATAGGCAAGAGTTTGTATTCTAGTGTTTTTCGGAGTTAGAGTCAAAGAAGCCACTAGCCTAGGATTATTCCAAATGAGGAGATGTTTGATTAATAGAGATCTAAGATATCAATTCTTGTAGTTCTGCAGAATGCATTATTAAAAAATCCGCTAAAGAATCTAGAGATAAAGAAGAACTTTACGCAATTAACTTCCTCCGTCTAGAGAAGCCAGAGTGACAGCCCAAAAGATACTCAATAGTAAAATGTTTCTAGAATGGTCCCATGTTGTTACAGAACCATGAATGGTCTTGCAGTTATTGAATTGGAATCAGCTTTACACTTAGATTTCTAGGTAGCATTGTTCTGTTGATTTGCAAGTTTTTAACTTTGTCCCATTAGACTGTTTAAGCACATTGTATCTTATCCAATGTAGTGCTTTGAGTTTCTAACAGGGTATGGTATTTGTATTTTAATTAGTCATTTGCGGATAGTTTTGTTCTTCGTAATTGCAAAGGTGTCTTGTTCTTCTTACATATGTTCAGCCCGAGACCATGAGTACGTATTTACAAAATCCTATGTTGATAGCTTCCATGACTCAAGAATATAGCTTGTTTTTGTAATACATTCTCCAGTGTGTAGGTGGACCTATGTTACTCATCTTCTCTTTGCACAGTGAACTACCCAAGATGAAGATATTTGTATAATCTTCCTTAATATATAACACATTTTCCTAGTAGTGGCTATAACTTCAAAATTTTCAGTTATGTTATTTTTAGTGAGAAACACGAAATGCTAAGCCACATTTTTCTTTGTTGTCTACTATTTTCCGTACTGGTTTGACTCTTATGCCCTACTTTAGCTAGAGGAGAAAGTGTCATATTGGCCGCTTTAGCATTTGCGATTTATCAGTAGCTTTCATCTCCCTTGTATACCTCGAGCTATCATTGATCTTTATTCCTTAGTTACTTGGTAACACAGCTTACGTATACTGTATATTTGCATTTGGCAGTACATTGTACATAAAAGTCATTCATGTTCAGAGATATGGCTTTGTCTGAGCATTATCTGTTTCTTACTTCATTAGTTATAAATTTTTGTTTTGCTAAGTAGAATACTTGGTTTTTAAAAAATGTGGTCTAGATATTATCGTTCTCCATATGAGTCGTTTTGGATAGTGAGCTCATGCTAGATTTTTATGTGTAGGTATTATCCGAGCAAATGATCCATGGAATGATAACCACAACCAATCTCCACGAGTTTTCGAAAAGGTAGAAGATCAGATGGAGAATGGCAGAAAGCGTGGAGGCAAATTGGGGATCTGTTTCAGGTATGTTTTTAAGTTATGTTTTACTGTTTTATGAAATAGAGATTTGACCGAATGAGCATCTAAACTTGTTCCCTTTAAGTTTATTTTTTGAATGGATCCAGAAGCTTAATGAGGGATGTATGGGGACCAGGGATTCTTGGAACTGGTTCAAGTTCTTTCATTAGTCGAACTTGTAGTTCGTCAAAAAGTTTCTTATGTAAGCACTAAATAAAAAGTTTCTTCAAATGCGGAAATACCTATATTTGTAAGGATTATTAAAGTGACATAAGAGGTTACTAAATCTCAAAATGTGCAATACCTGACGGAGGTTCCCCTTTTTAATTTCACTCCCCACGGACCAAAATACCCAACTTATTTTATACGACCATTTAGTGCTCTACCGAATTTATTTTATAGGATCCTGTTCGAAACAACATATGTTTATTTTTTTGTATCATTTGCCGGCTGGATAGTATATTTTATGAATATGTTATGATATCATTAGTCGTGTTAAGCAGTGCTGAGGATTTGTCTACATGACAGATATTTTGGATTAGTAGGGGACATATTGACAAAGTGTCTTTTACTCGCGTCAATTTCACTTCATCCCCGTACCAACAAATCCTTTATCTTTTCTATAAGCGAGAGTAGTTTTGAAGTTTGATTCATGTCATGTTTTGTTTTTCAGCATGTGAATGCAAACTAGTGTATTTTTCTTTCATGTCAATCCAGCAAAACTGTCTCAGAGAAAATAAAGAAACTCATGACAGAAAGTGTGAATCATGTTGTAGTGCATGTATCCTGGAATATTCTTAATAATCTAAAAGAGGTTTCCTATATTAACTTCCTTGGATGAATCGAGATCCATAAATTGCAAATGAGAGCAAGCCATTTGCAAGAATAAAATCCAAATAAGTTAACACATCCATAGACTAGTAGACCCAATTTATTAAATACGATCATTTCGTTGCTTACCCAGTTTATTGTATCCGATATTTGTAAAAGGCTACCCAACTTATTTTATTTGACAGTGTTAAAAGGTACACGAATTTGAAACTGAATTTGCTATTACAGAACATGTGAAGTTCTGAACATCCAGAAATTGTGCAAAGACCCGATTTGTCCAGAATCAACTGTGAGACTAGACAAGAAAATATAGAACCATGTTAATGTACAAGGCATGATAAATTCCACCGAAAATTATTGTAAATCAGCTAAATAAAGTTAGATGTTCAGAGTTGAACTTTACACAAACAAAACTAATAACCCTTCCTCCCGACGATTTGCACTAAAAAGAAGATGGATCGTCCGTTCATCTAAATCTTACTGTTGTGAAGGTATGAAGACATTTGCCCAACACACGCATTTCTGTCTGGAAACCGCCATAACTCACATGTCGATCCTTCCCCTTCCATGTATAAGAGCAATCCACTAGCTTGTGTTGTTTTCCCACTTCCTTCCAAACCTTCTAAAACAACAAATGCGCTTCTGGGGTTCTCTCTCATAAAATTTTCCATTAGATATTTACTACTGAAGCTCTCTTTACAGGGAAATACGAAGTTTGAACCAAAGCAAAAGAATCAAAAATAGGACATGAAATTGATGATTTCCCGACATGAGTCAAACAAACCGGGTTATAAAAACTACCCATGTTTCAAACCGGATTTGAAGAGTAACTAGAGTTGGCTACTATTAACTATAGTTAAGGGGCAAACTTGGAATAAAAAAACGAAACTTTAAAAACATGGAAGGACATCCGATTTTGTCCGTTTGCTTTCCAAAACTCAAACTTTGTCCTTCTACCAGGCAAAGTTGAAATGTTTGGATTTCTACGAGGATAGCTCAAACCTTTTCATCGGAAAAAAAAGGCCTAGTTTTGTTCACAAGTAGCATTATAATAAACCCATACCGACCTTTTCATGTATCAAGAAAATACTAGTTAACTTGTGCAGCTAAGATAATGTAGTATTAGTTAAAATTCATATGCTATAAAGTTATTACTTAAATCTAGTGGGTAACCTAGGATGACCTAGGATGGGATAGACATTGGGACTATTTAGACCACCTTGCTAGTAGATATAGTTGTTCATGGGTCATTATAGGAGATTTGAACTTTATAATTAGACAAGAGGAAAAAGTTGGTGGCAACAGAATTCCTCAAAGTCAGCTTGATAATGTTAAAATCCACCTAGAACACCTATGTCTTTCTGATTTGAACTTTATAGGAAACTCCTTTACTTGGAGTAATCATATAAGTGGAGATGCTCTTATTCTTGAGAGGTTGGATAGAGTTTTAGCCAACACAGACTGGCTAGAATTGTTTCCTAAGGCTATAGTTTACCATCTTGTTGAAGTAGCTAGTGATCACAGTCCCATTATGCTGGTCACTTCTAGAGAGGATAACTCATCTAGAAGACCTCTTAGGTTTAATAGGTGTTGGTTCGGTGATAGTACTTGTAAAGAAGTTATTGCTAATAATTGGTACACTAGTGAAAGAGGGTCTAAAGCCTTTAAGCATGTCAAGTGTTTGTATAATGTGAAAATTGCTCTTAGAAATTGGAATTTGCATTCTTTTGGAAATTTTCAATATCATATAAATGCTATTCAGAAACAACTTGAAGATGTCTCCCTTGATATGCATGATACTGCTATGATTAGTGTGAAAAAAAGTCTTGAAGAGTCTCTAAAATATTGGTATAGTGTGAAACAGGATTATTACATGCAGAGAGCTAGAGAGAATGTCTTGACTTTTGATGATAAAATTACCAAATACTTCCATGATAAAGTCAATTTTAGGAAAAGAAAGACTCAAATAGACTGTTTGCAAAGTAGTATTGGTGTGTGGTTGACTGATAAAAGTATGATAGCTACTTAGCTTAGAGAACACTTCAGTAAAATTAGTAGAACTACTAATCCTCCAAGAGATTGGGGTTTCCTTGATGTTTTTACTCCTTGTATTACTGCTGAAGAAAATGATTTTCTTATTAGGCCTCCAACTGATGAGGAGATTAAAGCCATTGTTTGGCAAATGCAGCCATGGACTAGTCCTGGCCCTGATGGATACCCACCTGGGTTTTACCAACATATGTGGGAGATAGTAGGTGCTGACACAGTTGATATGGTTAAGAGTTTTTTTCACTCTGGTCATATGCTTAAACAAATGAACCATAATTTTGTGTCCTTAATTCCTAAGAACAATGCCCCTAGAATACCATCTGATTTTAGGCCTATAAGTCTTAGTAATGTGAGTTACAAAATTATATCTAAGCTTCTTGCTAGTAGGCTTAAAACAGTTATGGACAAGTTTATCTCACCATATCAAGATGCTTTCCTTTCCTCTAGGCAGATAACAGATAATATAGTTATTGCCCATGAAATAGTTGACACTATGAGAAAGAATAGAACTAAATCTGGCCTTATGGCTATAAAATTAGACATGTCCAAAGCATTTGATAGGATAGAATGGCATTTTGTTATTGACATTTTAAGAAAACTTGGCTTTCATGATCATTAGTGTAAACTCATTGAGCAATGTATATCTACTGTGTAAACTTCAATTCTTTTAAATGGTGCACCGGGTGAGGTTTACTATCCCACAAGGGGTCTTAGGCAGGGAGATCTCTTGTCACCTTATTTGTTCATTATTTGTATGGATGTTCTATCTAAGATGTTTATTGATGCGGAAAGCAAAAATAATATTCAAGGTATCAAGGTTACCACTTCTGCACCCTCTGTTAGTCATTTATTTTTTGCTGATGATTGTCTTGTGTTTACTAGGGCTACTGTCAAAGGAGCTAAGCACTTAGAGGACATGTTAAACGAATTCAGTAAGTACTCTGGTCAAGCTATTAATTTTGACAAGTCAGGTTTAGCTTTCAGCCCCAAAACTGAGCCTAGAACTAAGTCCCAAATTCTATCCATTCCAAGGATTAAAAATCGAGGACTTGCTGATAAATACTTAGGTGTTCCCTTATTGCTTCAAAAGAATAAAATGGAGACTTTTAAACACCTAGTAGAGAATCGTGAAAATAGATTAGCTTCTTGGAAAGGGAAATATGTGAATCAACCTGGTACAACTGTTCTTATCAAATCTACATTAGGAACTCTTGCAGCACATCATCTCTCTGTTTTCCCTATGCCAAAAAAGTTGACTGATAAGCTTGACACTATTCAAAGGAGGTTTTGGTGGAACAAGAAAGGCTCTGCCAAAGGTGGCTACTTCATAAATTGGGATGACATCTCAAAACCTATTGAGCTAGGTGGCCTGAATATTAGAAAAACAGAACACCTTAATACAACTCTACTGGATAAATTAGCATGGAGACTACTTAGTGAACCAGATGCCTTATGGGTTTATATTTTATGTCATAAGTATTTCTTTAACTCTAATCCCCTGCATGCTACTAACAATGATTCTGTTTCATGGATTTGGAAAGGGATTTGCAGGGGTTTAGAGATGATCAGGAAACATTACTATTGGGAAGTAGGGGATGGAGCTTCAATTGAGATATGGAAAGATAAGTGGGTTCCTAGTAGAAATACTTGTCTTACTACCAATTTTGCTTCTATAGACATGAAAACAGTGGATCATATCATAATACAAGAAACTGGGCAGTGGAATCTAGACATTCTTAACTGTCTTTTTGATAGAGAAACTGTTAGTGACATATGTAAAATTAGAATACCCCAAAATAGTAAGGATGCTCTTAGGTGGAAACCATCTCCTAATGGTCAGTTTAGTGTTAAGTCAGCTTACAAATGCATTATACATGATATTTATTGAAGTGAACTTGATAGATTCCCTTGGAAGAGATTGTGGAAACTCAATTTTCCACAGAAAATAAAGCATTTTCTGTGGAAGTGTATGCATGACTGTGTCTCTGTTAGAAGTAAATTATCAAGGTATGATTCTGTTATTCCTAGTGAATGCCCTTTTTGTCATAAGGATGCTGAAACCCTAAATCATCTTTTCATTGAATGTGATAACACTAAAAGACTTTGGTTTTCCTTAGATTCTAATATTGCAGGTCACATCGATAATATGACTATGCAGGAATGGATTACTAGTTGGTTTCAACCTTCTGGTAGTCAAAGGGAGACACAAGTGAATTTTATCACATTTGTTGGTTTTGCTATCTGGCAAATCTGGAACCTTAGATGCAATGTGGTTTTTAACAATGCACAAGTTCAAGTAAACAACCTAGTAAGTAAGGTTAACAAGGATTTCAATGAATGGAATGCAAATTCCATGAAAATGTTAGCTAGTAGAAATAATGCAGGGCAAGGCAGAACTGTAACACCATGGAGTTTACCAGAAAATGGTTTCCATAAATTGAATTTTTGATGCATCTTTTCTGAAAGAAAATAGGTATATGGGAATATGACTAACTGCTTTTAATGATGCAGGTTACTGTTTTGGAGCACAATCAATCCATGGACTAGTGTTGGAACAGTCGCCAATTTCACACCTGCAAAACAAGGATTAAACCACAAAAAACAAAGTGACGGCCGAGTCACGACCAGGTCGCTCTCTTTAAGACATTTCGTGGCTCTGCCTTGAGTTTTGTGCAAGCAGTTCTTTCTTCGTCACAACGTCCCCAGGATAAAACGGCCGAGAAAAACTCTCTTCAAACTCTCACGCACACAATGAGAAATTGATCACTTTCACTCTTTCTAATCTTGCTCAGAAAATGGTCTCTTGATTCTCAAAGAAAAAACAATAATAGAAAACTTGTGTTTTCTCAGTTCTCAAAAACTGGTTTTTATAACCAAGCCATTAAAAACGAAATTAATGAGAATAAGTTTTGTTTTTAATTGCCATAAATAAAACAGTCAAAACGGTAATATAATTATACCCAAATCAATGCTATTTAATCACGTAATTAAGGGCAGTAAAGACGTTTTGAAAATCTTTTCAAAAAGAGTAAAAAAGAACTTTCCAAATTCAAGAGACCTCCCAAGACCCCCAATGCCCCGCTCCCGAACTAATGATATATATACCCAATCAGTAGGGGGAGGGATTCGATCCTGAGACCTAACCCTCGAGGCCCAAAATGCTTAACCACTGGGCCAAGCTCAAATTGTTGAAATAAATGTACAAAAGAAATATTTTAAAACATATATCTCAATAATCCCCCACTTATATTTTTAAAATCATTGAGCAAGATCCGTATAGTTATGTGCATAAGCAAAGGTATCTTTCAATTTTGAACCTTTACATAGTATTAAATTCTCTGAACTCTAACACGGTGTGAACATATGTCTTTGAACTCTATGGAGAGAACAGATTACTTAATATGCACACAACTATACTAAGAGTAAAGTCCTAAATGCCAGCACATTACGGCCTTGTGCTTATCCCAGTTTCAATGAATGTTCTAGAGAACTTCCCACGTTCTCATAGAAAGCGGCCACACTTTCTCATTCACATAGGTGAGTCTATCAAAGGTACTCCTGTAGCTTGGTACCCCACTCTATATAGAGCTATAGACATCATTAAGAGTTAAAGAACTCAACCTTAACCCGCTTCAGGATATCATTCCATGGGAAAGATGCATGATTCTATCTCCATATCATTTGTGAATCGTTATTCCCTTTGAACCTATTTCTAGGTGGGTATCCATCACAAAATGACTCAATTTCTAGTGGGCAAAAGTCCCATGCCTTTAGAGGTATATAATACCTTTTCTCTAGCTAATCCTTTCATCAAAGGATCAGCTAAGTTTTCTTCAGACCTAACATGATCCACACGCACTTCACTAGTTGTGAGAAATTATCTAACTGTGTTGTGCTTTCGACGTATTTGTCGATTCTTACCGTTATAAAAACAGTTCTGTACTTTTGCAATAGCCGCGGTACTATTACAATAGACCATGATAGGTGGTATCGGTCTTTCCCATATAGGAATTTGAGAAAGTAAGTTTCTAAACCATCCTGCTTCTTCACTAGCTGCTACTAGTGCTATCAGTTAAGACTCCATCGTAGATTGAGCCAGAATTGTCTGTTTCTTTGACTTCCAAGACACAACGCCACCAGCAATATTAAACAAATATCCACCAGTGGCCTTGGAGTCATCTGAAAGAGAGTTCCAATCAGCATCGTAGTATCCTTCAAGGACTGCAGGAAACCTCTTATAGTGTAATCCTAGGTTAACGGTCTTTTTAAGATACCGCATAACCCTCTCAACTGCATTCCAGTGTTCCAAACCAGGACAACTGGTAAAGCTGCATAAAACCCCCACTGCATATCCAATGTCTGGTACAATCAGTTGCATAACGAAGACTACCAATTATACTAGCATATTCAGATTGTCTAATGTTATCACCAGTATTCTTAAACAGTTTAATACTAGCATCAAAAGGAGTACTCACAGGTTTACAATCAAAATAGTTGTACTTCTTTAAAATCTTTTCAATATAATGAGATTGATCAAAAGAAAAACCATCATTAGTTCTAGTAATCTTAATTCCCGGAATTACACTAGCTTCACCCAAATCTTTCATTTCAAAGTTAGACTTAAGCATATTCTTAGTTTCTTCAACCACATATAAGTTTGAACCAAAAATCAGCAAATCATCCACATACAAACAAATCATGATGCATGCACTGTTTTCAAACTTATAGTATATGCATTTGTCACTTTCGTTAATTTTGGAACCATGTGAAATCATCACATTTTTCATGCCATTGCTTAGGAGCTTGTTTCAAACAATAAAGTGACTTATCCAACTTACACATTTTTTGTTCTTGACCTGGAACAACAAAACCTTCAGGTTGTTCCATGTAAATTTCTTCTTCTAATTCACCATTTAAAAAATATGTTTTAACATCCATTTGATGAACAACAAGATTATGCACAGCAGCAACAACAATCAAAACACGAATAAAAGTTAATATAGTAACAGGAGAATAAGTATCAAAGAAATATACATCTTCTCTTTGTCTAAAGCCTTTGGCTACCAACCTAGCTTTGTATTTGTCTACTGAACCATCAGGGTTCAACTTCCTTTTAAGTACCCATTTACAACCTATTGCTTTGCAACCAAGGGGTAAATCTGCTAGGTGCCAAGTTCCATTAAGATTATGGGAGTCCATTTCATTATCTATGGCTTCCTGCCAAAAACCAGATTCAGGAGAATTAAGTGCTTCTTGAAGACTAGAAGGGTCTTCCTCTAGAGTATAAATTTCAAAGTCAGAACCGAAGTTCGTCGCAGTCCTAGCCCTTTTGCTACGCCTAGGTTCAATTTCAGCATCTCTAGTTTCTTCATTTCTAGGTTCTTCTATTCTAAGTTCAGAACTTGTACTAGGTAGAGAACCCCCACTATTTCTAGATTTAAAAGGAAATCTATCTTCAAAGAAATCAGCATCAATAGATTCAATAATAACTTTATTATTAAGATCAAAAAATCTATAAGCTTTAATGTTTTGAGCATACCCAACAAAAACACATTCATAAGCTTTGCTAGATATCTTTGATCTTTTAGGATCAGGAATACGAACATAAGCCAAACAACCCCATGCTCTAAAATAAGAAACATTGGGTTTTCTGTTTTTCCAAAGTTCATAGGGTGAAATTTTAGTTTTTGAATTTGTAACACGATTCAAAACATAATAAACAGTCAACAAAATTTCGCCCCACCAATGAGAGGCAGCACCAGAACTCAGCAAACATGCAGTCACAAGAGTAGTAAAAGTACGATTCATTCTTTCAGCTTTTCCATTCATTTCAGGGTTATAAGGAGCAGCTTTTTCATGTATAATTCCAGAAGATTCATAAATTTCAGTGAATGGTTTAGAATCATATTCAGTGCCTCTATCACTACGAAATCTCTTAATTTTCCTACCAAATTGATTTTCAACTTCAGCAATAAAAACCTTAAATTTTTCAATAGCTTCATTCTTATGACTTAGCAAGTAAACATAAGTATAATTAGAATAATCATCAATAAAAGTCATGACATATCTTTTTCCATTTCTAGTTAATATACCTTCAAATTCATACAAATCAGAATGCACTAACTCTAAAGGCTCAGATTCTCTAATAACAGATTTATGGGAACTCTTGGTTATTTTTGCTTGACTACAAGATTCACACTTTTCAAAATCATGCATGGATAGTTTTGGAATAAGACCTTGCTTGCTCATGGTATCTACTGATCTACAGTTCACATGACAAAGTCTAGCATGCCAAATATTAAAAGTACACACCATATAAGAAGAAAATGCAATTTTATTCATTCCAACATTAAGCTTAAACATTCCATCAGTAGCATAACCTTTTCCTACAAACATTCTGTTTTTAGTAATTGTGTAAAGATCAGATCCAATAGTTTGATACAACCCAGCCTTGTTGAGAAGATAGCCGGAAACAAGGTTCTTTCTCATTTCTGGAGTGTGGAGAACATCTTTCAGCATAAGTGTCTTCCCAAAAGTAAACTTCAGTTCTACCGTACCAGAACCTTTCACAATAGTGCTGTGGGAGTCTCCCAACAACACTTTCTTATCATTTGTTTCTGTATAACTCTTAAATAGGGACCTATCAAAACAACAATGACGCGAAGCACCACTGTCTATCCACCACCCATCAGTTCCACCAACCATGTAAAATTCTGGGTCAGAGACCATGGCAATTATAACGCTTTCAGCAACATTAGCTTGTGTGTTATTCTTTCCTTTGTTATTCCTGCAATCCCTGGCCATGTGGTTCGGTTTACCGCAGACATAGCAAAGGAACTCAGAATTGGAATTCTGAACATTCCTTTATGGGTGTGGGTTCTTGTTTTGATTAGGTTTTCCTTTCCTTTGGTTCTGGTCAGGTTTCATAGGTTTTTTCTTAGGTTTCAAGCTCGCTTGAGTCTGATTCTTATTATTGGAAACAATAAGAATCTCTTCCTTTTTATCTTGTTTCCGTGCTTCCTCTTCAACCCTGAGCTTAACAATCAAACTTTCAAGAGAAAATTCCTTAGACTTATGACGCAAAGCATTACGAAAATCTTTCCATGTAGGAGGTAATTTTTCAATCATTACAGCTACTTGAAATTGTTCATCAATTGCCATACCTTCCATCATAATTTCATGCGATATTTTCTGAAGTTCATGAGCCTGAGCAACAACTGATTTTTCATCCACCATTTGATATTTCATGTAGCGGCTTACAACATATTTCTTCGATCCGGCTTCTTCAGTATCATATTTTTATGTAAGGCATCCCACACATCTTTGGCAGTATCAAACGTGGAGTAATATTCATATAAATCGTCAGACAATGCATTGAGAATATAGTTTTTGCAATCAAAATCATCATCAACCCATTTTTCATAGGATTTTGTTTTTCTTCAGCAGTTTGGGTCACAACAGGTTCTGCAGTTTGTTGAGGAGTTGTACTTGCTGCAGTTGGAGTATCTTTTGTCGCAGCTTCTGCATCATTTGGATCAGCTAGTTTGATGGAGGTCACCATCATGCGCAACTTCATCAGTTTGAGGTAGAAGAACAACTTTTGCTTCCATCTTCTGAAATGAAGTCCTTCAAACTTGAACGGCTTGTTGATATCAGCAACGGTTTTCTTTTCAGATTCCATGGCAAAAAGATGCGTCTTAAAATTGTTGGAACAGTCGCCGATTTCACACCTGCAAAACAAGGATTAAACCACAAAAAACAAAGTGACGGCTGAGTCACGACCAGGTCGCTCTCTTTAAGACGTTTCGTGGCTCTGCCTTGAGTTTTGTGCAAGCAGTTCTTTCTTCGTCACAACGTCCCCAGGATAAAACAGCTGAGAAAAACTCTCTTCAACCTCTCACGCACACAATGAGAAATCGATCACTTTCACTCTTTCTAATCTTGCTCAGAAAATGATCTCTTGATTCTCAAAGAAAAAACAATAATAGAAAACTTGTGTTTTCTCTGTTCTCAAAAACTGGTTTTTATAACCAAGCCATTAAAAACAAAATTAATGAGAATAAGTTTTTTTTTAATTGCCACAAATAAAACAGTCAAAACGGTAATATAATTATACCCAAATCAATGTTATTTAATCACGTAATTAAGGTCACTAAAGAAGTTTTGAAAATCTTTTCAAAAAGAGTAAAAAAGAACTTTCCAAATTCAAGAGACCTCCCAAGACCCCCAAGGCCCCGCTCCCGGAATAATGATATATATATATATATATATATATACCCAATCAGTAGGGGGAGGGATTCGATCCTGAGACCTCACCCTCGAGGCCCAAAATGCTTAATCACTGGGCCAAACTCAAATTGTTGAAATAAATGTACAAAAGAAATATTTTAAAACATATATCCCAACAATCCCCCACTTGATGAGGAGCAGGCTGAGACTTTGGCGGCACTTGCAGCAATAAAGTGGGCAAAAGCTGAGGCAGTGCAGAATCTGCATTTGGAGGGTGATTTTCTAAATGTAGTAAATGCTATCAATGGTAGTTTAGGAGTTGTCAAGTGGACAAATAGTAATGTAATTCAGGATTGCAGGATATTGCTAGGAAGTTTTACAAATTGGAAATGCACATTTGTACACAAAGAATCCAATGAAGTTGCTAATAGCTTAGCAAAAAGAGCTAGGAATCTTAGGTATGGTGAATCTTGGAACTCTATATTTCCAATATGGTTAAAATCTCTTATCAGAGATAAACACAATGTAAACCTTATTTAATCCTATCAATGAATTTTCTTTTCTTATTAAAAAAAAAGAAATCTAGTGGGTAAGAAATTTTTTAAAATAATGGAGTTAGACACAGGATCATATTTCAAATTTCAATTGATTTCATCGGCGTGTCTTGCTTAATATACATAATCATTTTGCCTAACTTCGGAGGTATAGTATCATCATAGTACTAATTAATAGTAGTTTTTACTTTCTGTGTTCATCAATCTATTCTGACCCATGTTTTCAATCACTCATTCTCATACTCTCAAGTAATCAAAACTAATTAAAAAAAACATCACTTTAAATTAAAACAAAACTAATAAAAAGATCAGAAAAGAAAAGAAAAAACGACCAGCGAGTATATATGAGTTCCAAGGTGTCGGTAGAGATACTTCTTGATAAATGTTTAACAAATGTTTAGCAACTTTTTAGATTTATCATTGGTGCCTCCACAAGGACACAAGAATTAGGTTTATTTAAGGTGGGGGTTGGGACAGGATCATGGGGTCACCTATGTTTGGTTAAATTAGTGCCTACACCATTATATTATCAAACCTTTTCTTAAATTGGAATTTAAACTTGGGGGATGAATGAATCTCTTGAGCCCCTCAAAGTTGTCTGCTAGGTCCAATATCCCTTCTCAAACACTCCCCCACACAACTAGATGGTTTCAAATTTTCAATCAAGTTGTTTATTTCGAAAATAAAAATAAAGAATTGAACAATGTCGCCCATCAATATGCTTAAGCCTCGTTCAAGCCTTTTATTTGATCGGTTAGTAAGATTTAAGGATGCATGAGTTTTGAACTTACATTGTTATTACGTACATTTGCTCTGGATTTCGCTCAAACTTATAGCACGAAAATGATTTGTTGACCGAAAACTGCTCCAATTTAATCTCGCAACACACAATGGTGGGATCCACATTAAACCTTACTAATCCCAATGCTGGGAGGTTTGTTTTTATCCATCCGATCCTCTATTGGGATGATTCTTGGGACAAACTGTCGGTCTGTGTATCATCCCCTTATTGCATGGGTTATAAGAACAAAACAATGCCTGAAAATGCATAAACAATATAGGAGAAAAAGTTCTTGAGTACCACCGATAACCGAAATCTTTTGTCCAGGAGCAAGTCCTAGATAGGCTAAAGATTTAATCTCATAAAAGTATGGCAAAAGTTTTAGGAGGTAAAAATTCTTGAGCACAACATCACTCTTAATTTCAAATTGTTCAATAGGAATTGGGGTCTAGAAAGTTCGCGACTTAAGCTGTTGGTGTTAGTACGACAATACCTAACCTCGCTAACAACTACGTATCAGCTTGCGACACCTCAAGCGAGTTGGTACCTCCATTGGAAGCCATAATGCTAATAGCCAAGTATTTATGTTAGTATCAAAACAAACGATAGAATGTTAAGTAAACTGTGAGGTGCGGACAAGAAAGGCAAACGAAGAAAGAAGCAAATAACTCATAATGTAGTAGCACGAGGAATGATTTTGAGTATGAAGAGTGAATTCGGTCGGGCCGGACGTCCTAGGATAGTACTTATATGGTCTCAAATCGCATGTGAAACCCATCAATCATATTCACTGGGGATAGAGAGCTAGAAGTGATCGATTACTTGACAATGTAGATGTAGCATACTTCCCTGGTACTAATTAAGGTAAGCAACTGCTGGGATCTAAAAGAAGCTTACATAGGGTCCCAAATTAGTAGGGTTAGTTAACAACTCCAACATGGGGCGTGGCTTGTTATTGGGTCTACTTCCTTATTGTGTCTAGTTTCGAAGTCATGGTACACTGAAGTAACAAAATGATACTCATCATGCTATTGTGTACTGAGTCATTTTGGAAAGGGGAATGCGACAAAACCAGGGCCGCTTTTACAATCACGAACCTAGTGCAGCACAAGTGTGCCAAGTAATCAAAGGATGCAGAGAACTATTGCAAAATAGATAAGAAGCAAGAAGAGTGGAGATGCAACTACAGGAACTACTCATGACATGAGAGACCTTTTCTATTTCTTCCAAAGTGGCTCTTTTAAAAATCAAAAAACATGCACAAACTTGCACTCCTATTTGTCATGTGTGCATTATCTTTTGTGTGCTGCGCATGCCAAAATGCACACATCTACGGCGGCTTAAAAGTGCGCCTGTGACTTAAACCCAAATCCCACTTACCTTTTTCCACTGATTGCTTTTGTTCTTCCATTTGAGGTACAGTAGGGGCTCTCCAGTCACTTGTGGAAACCTGAACCATGAACAAAGCTATAAAATATAGATTTTTTTTATTTTTTTTTATATAGATTTTACGACCCTACCAAGTAAACTGATATCTCGTTAACAGCCATCGGTGATCCTACGTGGGATATGAATTTTGTAATTTCCAGTAACAATCTTATTTCAAGCTAACTTAGCAAGAGTATCTTCCGCATACTGTACTCAGTGCATTTGTTAGTAGCATGTAACAGTCATGTTGTAGTTTGGATGTTTGTGTTCAGTGGTAGGCGTGCAGCACCAGAGAGATGGAAGTAGTGAGAAGAATGAAATCATGAATGATGAATGGAGAGGGTGAAAGAATCATGTCTGTGTCCTAAATTTGCAAAAATCTTTTCTGAACACATTTCTCCGTCATTATATTTTCTTCCAAATTTGGACGTTTACTTTTTCTTTTTTTGCTAAATAGCTCATGCAGAAATGTATTAGACAGCAAGAATTTTCAACAATTTTGCTAACAGCACATGAATTTTTGCTGCACCTTGGAACAATTGAGAAGTTAGTGGTTTAATCTTAACGTTTAATGGAAGCCATTGGCATGGGATCATTGAGCCCAGCAAACTTTTAACGTCTACTCCAAAATCCATCAACACCGACAAGCAACATTGCTAATGGTGTGCTAAATTACTAGGAGGGTACCAAAATCTATATAAGACATGAACTTTCTAATTCGTCTCATATGTGTTTTGGTACCACGTAGTAAACAAACAATTCGCATATGACCCTTCTCAACTCAGGACCGGCTCTGAACTCCGTGTTATGAGCCATAACAGGCGGGTGTTAACTGCTAAGTCATTTTTATTTTATTTTTTACGGCCGGAAATTTGGACAATACAATATACACCAATTTTCACGGTCCCACCCCCACCACTCACACCTTTGGCTGATGTCATAGAAATTTGTGCGATGTCATTAGTCGGACCAACGTAGTGGATAATTGTGCTAGTCAAGTAGTCAACCCAAGTCGTTCGTTATAAGATCAAAATCATCTTTCCTAATAGTCCAAAACATGTGAAAAGGATTACCACTCAGTAAAGAAAACAGCATAATTATGTTTGCACTTTGTAGAAATTCAACCTCAGCAAAAGAATTCGTCGTGAAATGGATTTGTTACATTTCTTCTTCGGTATATTACATGAATCTTCTTTGAATTAACTTGGATCCAATTGATAGCCGTGATAATTTTTGGAAAAGTAAAGAATTGTTTAGCACAACATTGCCTTCTTTTATTTAATATCGAACAGTTTATCGAGTGTAACCATCTGTTTAATACTCTCGCACGGGATTTACCTCAGATTTTTTCCTCGGTTAATTTAGCATTTAAGAGCATTAATATCAGTCACTTATTACGAAAAAAGTGTCATCCAAGGTAAGCAGTAGTTCAAATTACCAAGACAATCTGCAAAAAATTGTAAGTATTCAAAAGAAAACACTGCACCTTGAGAATTTGTGCGCTGTAAAATTGTTCAATTGATAAATCAATTACTCCAGTTTTGTTGTTGCTGCAATTATTCAACAACAACAAAAAACTATAATTAGTGCTCTAGTTATAGTATTCTTCAAGTTTTAGTTCATCTGCAAGTCACGTTTGTTTGGGAGTTGGGAGTTTTCCTTCTCAACAGTGCTTATTACTAGATTCTCGATTGCTACCACCTCTAAAGCATACCTAATTACTCCGTATCATGATTTTTCCTAACATGGGTAGAAGATAAAACAGTATAAATCAACTTAAAAACAATAAAATGATCATCTGATATGGGGGAGTTTATAAAACTAAATGACTGCTAGGACGGTGGATAGCCGACTTAACAAGCAATAATAGGTATATTGAATTATTTCCATTATTCTTTTCAAATTTAAAAATAACTAAAATAGGCTAGGATCCGACAATATGGTTAGAATGACAGTATCATGAGATAGTGGAGTCATTTTTTTTCTACAAAACCCACACGACAATAAATTTGAAGATAATCGTTTAGTGACATGTTCCTCTTATAAAGCAATACACTCCAATCAATAATGAGTGCAATCCAAGATGTATAAGATTACCATCTACCACTTTGAATATCAGCAGTCGAAGATTAATAATTGAGATTAAAATTTGTGGATTGTGATTGGAATGTAAAGCTTTATAAGAGGAACATGTCACCAAAAAATTAGCTTCAAATTTATCGTCGTTTGGATTTTGTAAAAAGAATGGCATCACCACGTCATGATAATGTCATTCTAACCATGTCATCAGATCCTACCTCAAAAACTATATTCTTAAATTATTTTGAGAAAACAAATAAAAGTTATATACTTTGTAACAAGTCAAATGAAAAAAAATATTATGGACTCAATGAGTCAAATGTTTTGCGAGTTGATTCATTGATTTAGATTAGTCGAATAACAACTTCAGTAACAAGTCGAACCAAATCCAATCAATTACCCGTCGTCTTGTATAATGATGAAGAATACAGTGCTCTCTTTAAAAAGAAAAAACTTAATCGAATTCGATTGATTAATTTACAAGAATTTTAAATATGAATATGTTTATCGGATTATATTTGAAGGAAATTTCTGATCAATTTGTTTGGCTATCTCAAGTTTTAATTCAATTCAATTCATATAACTACAAAACTGTTTTGCTTTTCCTGAAACATCTTATGTGACTGGCAGAAGAACAATTTTTGGTCGTAATACAAGCCTCCTTAAGTCGACCAACTTAGAATATTTCAACAAATACCATATTAATAGAGGTGTAAATAAAGTTATTAGATATAAATATCGGTAACTTGAGATGTGCCCACAAGTGCTGTGATGTCATCATTATTTTCATGGTCTACACTCCCTGTAAGTAAAAAGTCGTATTTACGCGTATAGAACTTCTATATAGACGAAATTTTTATGAGCAAATTGAAAAGCACGATGTTGTATATTCTAATTTTTTTGACGACCAAAAACTATGAGTAAAATGGTCATTTCTTAATAAGCTAGCCGGTCCAAGTCTTATTCATCCGTTAAGGTGCAATAAGTTTCATGGGAATAATTCGAACTTGTGACTCGTTAGCAAGACTCGGATCCCGACCTCATAAAAGATATTCGAGCCTAAGTTTCGTAAGCAAGCCTTGAGCTAAATCTCGTGGGAATAACTCAACCACGACTCATGCTCCACAGAAAAGGTTTCAACCCAAAAACAATGTTAACTCATGATGTCCAATATTTATGAGCTCATGCAATCTCTATATTGTAACTGAGATTCACGAGGTTTAAAACTCTACAATGTCTCTGAGTAAACAAGCAAGTCCAAAGCCCATGACACGTCTGAGATTCATAGGCTTGGCCAAACTCAACGACATCCCTAAGTTTGCAAGTACGACAACTTTTACTCACTCGGAACTCACAAATCAGTGCATCTAGTCTAGAAAAAAATAAAAAACATCTTTTCCTTATTCCTAAAATTAAATAACGTAAGGACCTGAGTCAGTTTAGACCAATTGGTTTATGTACTAAAATCTATAAAATTATAACAAAATTATAAATAACACAATTAAACCCCTGCTAAATAGTATCGCATCCTCTTTTCATTCGGCTTTCTTGTCCTCTGTACAAATTTCAGATAATATTATAGTGACTTATAAAATAATTCACACCTTTAAAAAGAAAAAAGCCAGAACATGATGGTTGGGGGTTAAGATAGATATGTCAAAAGCCTTCTATAGGGTCAACTGGGAATTTTTTTCTTCAAAAAGATCTTAAGTCTTCTAGGTTAATCAAGACTCATATTCTCCTACAGAAAAGTGTATCTCCACTTCTTCTATCGCAGTTTTTCTCAGTGGAATTCCAGGAGATGTTTTTCATCCTTATCGAGTTGTTTGTCAGGGAGATCCCTTGTCTTCTTATGTTTTCATAATATGCATGTAAATTTTCTGTAAACTCCTTTTATCTCCGGAAGAACTCGATATCTTACATGGGTCAAAATATGTCACAAAAGTAACCTATTTCTCACCTATTTTTCGCTGATGATTTCCTCATTCTGCTAAAGCTGACTTAATAGAATGGAAAACTCTTCTCAATGCTATTGAAATGTTCAGTAAGCCTTCAGGGCAATTAATAAATTTTGAAACATCTAGGATATTCTTCAGTTTAGAAGTTCACCCAAAACATCGATAAATATGTCTAAACTTCTCAAAATAAAACGTATAGATTTGAAAGATTCCTATTTAGGTGCTCCTCTGTTTATACATAGATCTAAGATCAAAACTTTTGAAACACAAAGTCCAGGGATGGAAAAGTAAAGTTCTCCCTCAAACAAGTAAAATGGTCCTGAATAAATCAGTGTTTTCTAGTATCCCAACATTCTAGCTAGGATGTTTTGTAATCCCTAAGAAGGTCACACATAAAATAAACGTCATTCAAAGAGACTTGTGGTGGGGGATAGAACCAAAAACCACGGGCTACTATCCAAAGTCTCGGTCTCATCTTTGTAGAACCATCTACAAAGATAGTCTTTGTTTTCGATATGCTAATAAATTTAATATATATGGCAATGGTGGCAAAGGTGGCTGCTTGGAGATTAATTAATGAGCCTAACTCACTATAGGCATCTTTACTTAAGTCTAGATATTTTAGAGAGTTTTCTACTTTGAAAGTTAAAACCTCATATTCTAGTTCTTAGATTTGGAAATGCATAAGTCAATGTCTGAAATTGGTGGACCAAAAAAAAACACATGGGAAATAAGAGATGGTATCTGTATTTGGGATGATAATTGGATACCGGGGCTAGGTAGTACGCTAACACTATATCGCAACCCTAGTAATACTCATCTATCACTAATGGCTGATCTAATTGATTAAGTCAACTAAAAATAGAATGTTAACCTTATTAAATCTCTGTTTTCTGAATATGTAGCATGTAATTTGTATGATTAACTTGTTCGCAGATAACCACAATGCTCTTAAGAAAGATAAACTTAGATAGAATTTAACCACTAAAGGAGAATCCATGTTAATGATAAAGCGGGGGTCTAACAACCACACCCAATATTTCGTTTAAGCAATTTGTATAGACAAACTCCAATATAATTCAAAGAGAGTAAACTGGACAGTCAGAATCAATCAATGGAAATATATCCAAGAGTTGTATCTCTGTTTCACAATGTAATCAGCAAATCAAACAGATAGAAATCCGCGAGCCTGATTATTATGTGAAACAACTTAAATGGTACCAAAGACCAATGTTCAAGTGTCAATCAATTTATATCAACAACCAAAGGTTGGATTATCTAATTGATTGAACTACACACAGCAAGTGATATTACAATTATATAAACAAATATAATGTGTAAAAGAAATATCACAGACACCAGAAATTTTGTTAACGAGGAAACCGCAAATGCAGAAAAAACCCAGGACCTAGTCCAGATTTGAACAACACATTGTATTAAGCCGCTACAGACACTAGCCTACTCCAAGTTAACTTCAGACTGGAATGTAGTTGAGCCCTAAGTAATCTCACACTGATCAAGGTACAGTCGCGTTCCTTATACCTCTGAATCCCAACAGGACTCTACGCACTTTATTCTCTTAGTTGATCTCACCCACAACTAAGAGTTGCTACGACCCAAAGTTGAAGACTTGATAAACCAATCTGTCTCACACAGAAAATTCAATTGAGTAGATAAATCTGTCTCCCACAGAAATACCTATGAGTTTTTTTTTTCCGTCTTTTGATAAATCAAGGTGAACATGAACCAATTGATACACCGGACTTATATTCCCGAAGAACAGCCTAGTAATATCAATCACCTCACAATAATCTTAATCGTATGGTAGCGAAACAAGATATTATGGAATCACAAACGATGAGACGAAGATGTTTGTGACTTTATCTTGCCTATCGGAGATTAAATCTCGAGCAAATCTTAGAGAAGATAGTACTCAATATGATAGAATAAAGCAAGATCAGAACAAGCAACTATAGAGAAAATAGTTGGGTCTAGCTTCACAATCCCAATGAAGTCTTTAAGTCGTTACCTATAATGGTTTTAGAAAAGCCTAGGTTAAAGGAGAATCGACTCTAGTCGCAACTAGTATCACACAGGAGGTGTGGGGATTAGGTTTCCCATTTGCTAGAGTTCTCCTTTATATAGTCTTCAAATCAGGGTTTGCAATCAATGTTACCTTGGTAACAAAGCATTCTATATTCACCGTTAGATGAAAACCTGATTAGAATCAAGCTAATATCTTTCAACCGTTAGATCGAACTTAGCTTATTACACACAAATGAAAAGTGACTTCATTTAGATATGAGTAACCGTACCTAAACGTGTACACCTTATTGGCTCAAAAATAGTTAACCGAAATTAGCCGTATGAACACTTTCATATCAAACTTGTTCATCTCAATCACAACTAGTTCAAATGACTCAAATGAAACTAGTTCTAGAGTTGTTCAATTGTTTATATTCTCATAGAAGAAGTATACAAGACACAATTGAAGCAAAATCGATTTTGATTCACTCGATTAGATTCATGAACATTATATCCTTGTTTATCAAAAGATTGCATTTGTTAATTTATAAATGTATTAGTTCATGAACAAACCGATTTTAGAACATAACCAACACAAGTATGCAAATGGGTACGCATACCTAAGTAGCCGAACTTGGTCTTGGTTAGCCAGTATGCGAATGGGTACGCATACTGCCGTACACCACCAAACTCAGTTGAATTCCCGGACTTGAACTTTACGCCGGTACGCATACGAGTATGGATACTAAGTTCCCGGACTTTCAACTAACCAACCAGTACGCATATGAGTATGCATACTATGGTTCCCGGACTTGGAATAACTTGCAACAGTTAGCATACAAGTACGCATACTGTGCTATATACAATCATGGTTAATTGCTCTAAACTCCCATTTCAATCATTGAAACATTCTTAGAAGACGACAATAGCTGTCTCACACAAACTATTAGCTTCAAAGGAATTTTCAGTTGATCGAAAGATCAATACGAAACATTCTGAGTCTACATCAAATGTCTGTCTAATGCAAATTATGTAAGATGTAACCAGGCGATTTTCACATGATCATCTTTTGACTTTCATCAAGAATATAAGATGAACTTGGTTAAAGCGAAAGCTTAACAACACATATTTCGAGAAATATGTAAGCGAGTTAAACTCAGCTCGAAATATCAAATGTGTATAATCGAAGTCTATATAGCTATACGACTTTTGTCTCAAATAGGAGATAGCGTTGATAGACTTTTGAGTGATAGATGAGTTCAAGTCTCCACATACCTTTTGTCGATGAAGTTCCACAAGCTCCCCTTAGTAGTTTTTCGTCTTCAATCAATGAACTTCGTGAAGTCTAAAGCTCAACTACACTTTCTATCCTAATCCGAGACTTAGCTAAAAGTAGACTAGAAATCAAGACTTATAGTTTTGTCAACCAAACTTAAAAAACAAGCTTGAGATAGCAACACTTGCGAGTTCGACCGAGCAGTGCTCTAACAATCTCCCCCTTTGTCAATTTTAGTGACAAAACTATCAATACACATATGGATTACAAAATAAATAAACTTTGTAGCTTCTCATCCAAATGCTTGATTTCCTTGGTTCTTCAACATTACTCGAAATCTTCGTCACTTCCAAGTACTCCAGTGATTCTGAACGTGTTCAACTCAGCATCATAGTTGTTGAAGATTCGTATCTATAATAATATATAAAAACAAGATGTTTTTGTATTGTTATACAGTGTCACAGTATTATTACACAGCATCAAAGTCCAATTGCATCACAACTTTGACAACAATACTATGGTGATATGTATCACTCCCCCTTAGTCAATACTTCATCTCACAATGAAAACCACTCCCCCTTACATAATGATCCGTAAACCATATGTATTTGTAGTGTGAACTACACAATAATTCTCCCCATTTTTGTCAATATAAATTGGCAAAGGTACGAAAACTAGCGGGATCATAATGAAATTCTCATAGAGATACTTCATGACTAAAAGAAAACATATCAACTTTGTTTCGATGATTTCACATAGTCGAAACTTAGTGTATTCATCAAGAAGTTTATAAATATACAAGATAACTCCTACAATATTCCACAGTCGCACTCCCCACAAGTTCAATTAAGAACTCTCTCCTATAAAATGCCATTCCCGAAAGAACAAGAGCGACCTTACTTTTACAAGAAAATAAGGATTTCTTTGGACATTTACAAATTACATGAAAGATGAATTTGTATCCAGAAAACTCAATTAAATTAACCACAAGAGAACCCATGATTAATTTAATCGGAAATGCTCAACATAAGAAAACTTACGGAGCCATACAATACTTTCACAAAGAAGTGGATCAAAGAAAGATCAATACTGCGGAATATACAAAGATTCATTCTATTTTTATCAATATTTGCATAATGATACCATAGACTTAATCTTTGTCATCAAAAGTTCATCCTATTTTCCATCAATATTTGCATAAAGACATATAATAGCCTTAACTTTTGACATATATGATAATGGGACAATCATAGTTCACGGACGCAAACACTCATATCCCATAACAATTTTTGCAATATATAAAACAAATAAAGATTAATACTGCAAAATCATCTTCCAAATAAACTTTAGAATTTAAATAAATAAATCTAAAAACATTGCAAGATGAAAATCGTTGGCAATAGCTATGTGTACTCACAATAATTGCTATACCAAACCTTAGTTATCCTTCTTAAAACACAAGAATAAATTCACATAAGAAGTTTCCTAGACATTATCTAAGCAAGTAACAATCAAAAGAATCATTTTACTTACTTTGAAGACTCTTCTCATATTCCCTATAATCATCAAGCTCGTCTTCGATTAGATCAATCCTGGATTCGAGATTATCCATCTTGTCCTAAAGTCTTTTGGTTGAAGATTCCAGTTCACTCTTCAAAGCACGTACTTGTTCTAAGACAAGATTCATAGTTAATGAGAGTTTTTCAAAATGAGAGACAGTAGGATTCTCATCAGAAGAGAGATCATGTTTTTCTTGACACATCTCATTATCGGAGGAACCAAAACGAACTTTCTTGGAGGGAAAAAGAACAGTCCATACATCATCTTCTTTACTGGAAAGACTTGAAGATGACATGATGGAGAAAATGAAATGCTTTCTTAGAAGAAGAAATCTTCCACTCTTATAATGAGGAAGATTTAAAGCAAATTCCTAAAAAGACCTTTGACAAAAACCCTAACAGAATTTAGGATAATAAAAAATGAGCTTTATTAGGAAAAACTTTTAAGCACAGAAACGGTTCTTGAATTCAGACACTACAGTTCCAGAGGAAGGAGAAAAGAATAGTGACAAGACAGAAAATAGCAGAAATCTATTCACACCCTTCTCGAAGATTATAGTCCTTATCCAAGGGAAAACAAGAACAATCTCAGAACCTATTACAGATTGTAATTTCTCCCATCCAATAAAGGATCGGGTGGATTCTTATGAGAAGAGGACGATTTAGTTATTCCTTGATCCTGATATCTTTTTAGACGATCATGATCAGGTGTCTTCCTTTCTTGCAGTGTACTGAAAGCCCTGTTTATTGATTTTGTAAACTATGAATGGTTCTGACAATCTCTTTCGAAAGTGATGTAGATTTCTTATGAGATTTTCTTTTCTCCTTCTGGTAACATGAATTATTGGAAGGAGAATTTTTTAGAACCTTTGTGCACACCAACTCTTGGTGATCCTGGTTTTTATACAAGAGACACAATTAATTTATTGTGTCATTGTATTTAATGTCTTCCTCATAATAAGAGAGATTTGAGTCAGACATGATTTCAGGAGTAGTATGCTGATTTAGTTTAAGAGAGTTTATCGAAGTTGATCGATTCTTCTTCTTGAAATCACGATTGCGAGATGTCGCTTTCTCTTGTCTTAATTTTTTCAGTTGATTTTCTAGATTTTCAATCCTTTCAATCCATGCTTCCTTCTCCAGTTGAAACATACTCTTCATTGAGTACAAATCTTTGGTTAAAAGATCACTGTTGTTTTCTGGGGAAGGTAGATTGTTTATCATGGAACAATCAGAGTTGTTCGAGGGATAAGTGTGACAATCAACAAAGTAAGTGAGAGAACATTCACGGGATTCTTCCTCAGGACAGTAGTCAAGAGTTGGCATCCATGCTTTGGTTAACTCACTGACCTCCTTATTAGAATAACCAGAGCACATGGAACAAGTTCCATTATCATAGTTTTTGTGAACTTTTCTATCCTTTTCATTGATTGGAGACAAAATCTTTGGAGACTTTCTTTTCTCTGTCTTAGAGTTTTCTTTAACTGTTGAACAAACAATGAAAGTGTTGAATTAAAGCAATTCTCATCCTTTGTATCAATCAATTTAGGACAACGAGACTTTACTTCAGATGTAGTAACAGAATTACTAGACATGCGAAGTTTTTCTCTTCTACTCAGTTCAAGATCAAAACAAAAATAGCTTTCCAACGAGTGTATTTCTGGAAAGAGTGTTAAGGTTGTTTCCTTCAACGATGGCATATTTCTTAGAATCGTATTTGGCTGGCAACGATCTGAGAATTTTCATCACAATGTCCTTTTCAGGAATAGTCTTAACCAATGCAAAAGATGCATTAACAATTTCAGACACTTTGTGATTAAACTCATCAAATGAATCTTCTTCAGCCATACGAAAGTTTTCCCAATCAGAGTTTAGGTTTTGAAGCCTAGCTTTCTTTTCATAGGTATTCCCTTTGAATACAGTTTCTAAGATATCCCATGCATATTTAGACCGAGTCCACGTAGTCACATGGTGCTGAAGATCTGGGGTAATGGCATGAATGATAGCATTTAAACCGTTAAAATTGTGCTTTGCAGCTAGAATCTCGTTAGGTTCATATATACCAATATCCTTTGCAATAGAGACACCGTCTACTGTAACCATTGGAGGATCGTAGCCATTAACAACATAAACCCATGATTGAAAATCACGTGCTTGAAGAAAGGCACGCACATCAATTTTCCACCATAAGTAATTTGAGCCATAAAAGACAGGTGGTACGTTTACAGAGATAACACTTTTGTCCATAGAGTCAGATCGTTACAAACACAAACTTATAAGGTCTTAAACGTGTTTGCCTGCTCTGATACCAATTGAAAAAGCGGGGGTCTAACAACCACACCCAATATTTCATTTAGGAAATCTGTATGGACAAACTCCAATATAATTCCAAGAGAGTCAACTAGACAGTTAGACTCAATCAATGGAAATATATCCAAGAGTTGTATCTCTATTTCACAATGTAATCAGCAAATCAAACAGATAGAAATCCGCGAGCCTAATTATTATGTGAAACAACTTGAACGGTACCAAAGACAAATGTTCAAGTGTCAATCAATTTATATCAATTACCAAAGGTTGGATTATCTAATTGATTGAACTACGCACAACCTGTGATATTTCAATTATATAAACAAATATAATGCGGAAAAAAAATAACACAGACACCAGAAATTTTGTTAACGGGGAAACCGCAGATGCAGAAAAACCCCGGGACCTAGTCCAGATTTGAACACCACACTGTATTAAGCCGCTAAAGACACTAGCCTACTCCAAGTTAACTTCGGACTGGAATGTAGTTGAGCCCTAACCAATCTCACACTGATCAAGGTACAGTCACGTTCCTTACGCCTCTGAATCCCAGCAGGACTCTACGCATTTTATTCCCTTAACTGATCTCACCCACAACTAAGAGTTGCTACGACCTAAAGTCGAAGACTTGATAAACCAATCTGTCTCACACAAAAAAGTCTATTGAATAGATAAATCTGTCTCCCACAGAAATACCTACGAGTTTTTGTTCCATCTTTTGATAAATCAAGGTGAACATGAACCAATTGATACACCGGACTTATATTCCCGACGAACAGCCTAGTAATATCAATCACCTCATAATAATCTTAATCGTATGGTAGCGAAACAAGATATTATGGAATCACAAACGATGAGACGAAGATGTTTGTGACTTTATCTTTCCTATCGGAGATTAAATCTCGATCAAAACTTAGAGAAGATTGTACTCAATACGATAGAATAAAGCAAGATCAGAACACGCAACTACAGAGAAAATAGTTGGGTCTTGCTTCACAATCCCAATGAAGTCTTTAAGTCGTTAACCTATAATGGTTTTAGAAAAATCTAGGTTAAAGGAGAATCGACTCTAGTCGCAACTAGTATCACACAGGAGGTGTGGGGATTAGGTTTCCTAGTTATAGAGTTCTCCCTTATAATCTTCAAATCAGGGTTTGCAATCAATGTTACCTTGGTAACAAAGCATTCAATATTCACCGTTAGATGAAAACCTGATTAGACTCAAGCTAATATCTTTCAACCGTTAGATCGAACTTAGCTTGTTACGCACAAATAAAAAGTGACTTCATTTAGATATGGGTAACCGTACCTAAACGTGTACACCTTGTTGGCTCAACAATAGTTAACCGAAGTTAGCCATATGAACACTTTCATATCAACCTTGTTCATCTCAATCACAACTAGTTCAAATGACTCAAATGAAACTAGTTCTAGAGTTGTTCAATTGTTTATATTCTCATAGAAGAAGTATACAAGACACAATTGAAGCAAAATCGATTTTGATTCACTCGAATAGATTCATGAACATTATAGCCATGGTTTGCAAAAGATTGCATTCCTTTATTTATAAATGTAGTAGTTCATGAACAAACCGATTTTAGAACATAACCTACACAAGTATGCAAATGGGTACGCATACCTAAGTAGCCGGACTTGGTCTGGGTTAGCCAGTATGCGAACGGGTACGCATACTACCATACACCACCAAACTCATTTGAATTCCCGGACTTTAACTTTACGCCGGTACGCATACGGGTATGCATACTAAGTTCCCGGACTTTCAACTAATCAACAAGTGCGCATACGGGTATGCATACTTATGTTCCCGGATTTGGAATAACTTGCAACAGTTAGCATACAAGTACGCATACTGTGTTATATCCAATCATGGTTAATTGTTCTAAACTCCCATTTTAATCATTGAAACATTCTTAAAAGACGACAATAGCTGTCTCACACAAACTATTAGCTTCAAAGCATTTTTCAAGTGATCGAAAGATCAATACGAAACATTCTGAGTCTACATCAAATGACTGTCTCACACAAATCATGTAAGATGTTATCAGGCGATTTTCACATGATCATCTTTTGACTTTCGTCAAGAATATAAGATGAACTTGGTTAAAGCGAAATCTTACCAACACATATTTCGAGAGATATGTAAGCGAGTTAAACTCAGCTCGAAATATCAAATGATTAAAATCGAAGTCTATATAGCTATACGACTTTTGTCTCAAATAGGAAATAGAGAAATAGACTTTTGAGTGATAGATGAGTTAAAGTCTCCACATACCTTTTGTTTATGAAGTTCCACAAGTTCCCCTTAGTAGTTCTTCGTCTTCAATCGATGAACGCCGTGAAGTCTAAAACTCAACTACACTTTCTATCCTAATCCGAGACTTAGCTATAAGTAGACTAGAAATCAAGACTTATAGTTTTGGCAACTAAACTTGACAAACAAGCTTGAGATAGCAACGCTTGCGAGTTCGACCGAGCAATGCTCTAACAGTTAAATCAATGTATTAAAAATTAAATGAACGTAAAATCAACTCATCTGATCTAAAATTGGGAGACTTTTTTTGGAAATCCTTATGTAATTCAAGAGTATCTTAAAGATTTAAACTTTTCCTTTGGAAATCTCTTCAAAATGCTTTACCAACTAATACTAAAATTTATGAGATTGTCAAAGATGTTTCACCACTTTTTTCCTTCTGTAGCGAGGACGAAGAAACTTTGGAACATCTTTTCTTCCATAACTCTTATTATCTCCAAATCCTCTGCAAGTGCAGTTGAGCACTTCAACTAAATTTTTGGATGTTTTGAGGTATTGGATACAAAACCCAGGAAATGAAATATGTGTAGAATTAACTTAAACGAAAATGTTGTATATATCGAAAGAGAGATGTACAAAAGTCTTGAAAAGGAAAAAAAAACTCATGGACAACTAGATTTAGAACTTCAGAGACATTTACATTTTTGGTCTCAGAAAACAACTATAAAAAAGGTCCCTAAACAAGCCACAAAGGAAAGAAAGGCACCATAGCAAAGCTCTAGACAAGAATAACCATACGATAATTGTTGGTGCAGTATGGATTGCAGGAAATAAAACTTCTTGTTGTCCAGATAAAAATACTAAGAGATGACGTAGGTACCTTCGAAAGAGGAAGAACGGGACCAAATCCAACACAGACCCACAAGAAGCAGAAGCTATAAATCTCCAAGCACCAACATGGGCAAAGGAAAAGTAGCTTGAAATTTCAGCGTAGAGGTGATTGTGAAAATCTGATGGATAGTCTAAATAGGAAAACAACATCTATCTCGTGGAGCAGCAGAGCTATTTTGAAAAAAGCAGATAAGATTCCTAAATCTTGTCCCAATTTTCTTGGTTTCCATTTGTCCACAGAACTACAAAAATTGTGACGGATAGTTCATCTAGAAAGGAGAAAATTTATGATTGTATGGTACTCCCCTGAACCCTTCAATGTATTATACAAAAACTGCAGTAGATTAATCTAATATCAGGAAAAGTAACTAACCCGTATTAGATGGTTTTACTAATGACGTATTGCTAGACCTGACCATTATTTAAGCTTTAATCAAATTTGCAAATTATAAATAACGTATATCTAAAACTAAATACATGTTAAAGGGCCCATGCCCATGGATGTGCGGTCCAAAACAGAAGTCTTTTAGTTTCCCCTTTAGTTTTTTGGTTGTCCCCTCTCCATGTATATAAAGAATAATCTATCCATGTAACATATAGAACTCTTATCAACAGAATCTTTCACTTTCTCTGCTCATCTTTTTTACCTTATTATTTACTGAAAAAATACATAACAAAAAAAGAAAAATAATAATTAAAATTCTTATGACCCCACTAGCTATACGCGCATGGGCTTAATTTTCCATTTCTCTATGGTTGTTGTCTCTCCGTATGACATGAACATCTCACTAGTGATCACAACCCCAACTGCACCATAACTACAAAATTTCACGCATTATCATGCATCTCCTTCACTAATTATGCCTGCAATCATTCTCTCTGGTTGCCTCACACGCATGCCCCCCCTTCTCTATCTCACTAACTTACATTCACTAATTCTCTCCTCCTATAAATTGCATTCTCGTTCTCACTACCAGACCATGCCCATTCTAGCTCCATCTCCTACTCTCTCAGAGCCATACCACAGCTCATTGCTCTACCCATTAAGTAATAAGCCAATCTCTTACTACTCATCACTCACTCTATTTATCCATCTATCTAGAATCCATGGCTGTATCGGGTTTTGAAGGTTTTGAAAAACGTTTAGAACTCCAATTCACAGGAGACGATCCAAAGACACTAAGAAACGGTTTCCGAAATCTCAATTTCCAATCACTTGAAGAAATCTTAGATGCTGTTCAATGTACCGTTGTTTCGGCTGTTGGTAACCGTTTTTTCGATTCATACGTTTTATCGGAATCAAGTCTTTTTGTTTATCCGACAAAGATTATCATCAAAACATGTGGGACCACCCAACTATTGAAATCTGTCCCTCTATTTCTATCTCATGCTCATCAGATGGGTCTAACTGTGATAGGGTGTAGGTACACCCGAGGTAGTTTCATTTTTCCTAAAAGTCAACTTTTTCCTCATACTAGCTTTAGAGAGGAAATTATTTACTTGGAAAATAATTTACCTGCAAATCTTTGCTTTAAAAAAGCTTCTATTATGCCTCCGCCGTCTAAGAAAACCAAGAAATCTTCTTCTTCTCATTCATGGCATGTTTATACGGCTAGTGATGGTATTGATTATGATAACATGATGACCATACATGAGGATGATATTGATGATGATGAGGTGGTTACTGTAGAGGTTTGCATGACCGAGCTTGACAAAGCTTTGGCACGTAAGTTTTTCCGGCGACCCGGAGATGATAATTGTGGGGAAGTAGTTGGAAATGAGATGACTGAAATTACTGGTATAAGAAATATTAATCCAAAATCAATAATTTGTGATTTTGGGTTTGATCCTTGTGGGTATTCAATGAATGGTATAGATGGTGAAAATTATTCTACAATTCATGTCACACCTGAAGATGGTTTTAGTTATGCAAGTTTTGAAGGTATTGGGTTACAATCTCCATGGTCCCGAAAGAAGTACAACGATAGCCGTACAGATATTGGAAATACTTTAAGGAAAGTGGTTCAAGTTTTCCGGCCATCAACGATGTCTGTATCAATAACATCTACTTCAAATAAGGTAACAAAGTCGTCCCAAGATTTATTATGGAGATATGTTTCTGATTCAGTCGAATCACTTGGACTGAATTGTACAACCTCTTCATTCGACAAGTTCCCAGGTTTCGGTTCTGTCGTTTTTCAAACGTTTACAGGGAAGAGTCGTAAATAGTTCACTAGGTGAATTTGAGTTTTAGCCACATGGTTATAAGGTTGTGCGTGTTAGTTAGATAACATAAATTTAAGTTGTACGATGAATCATGCATGCATGGGCACAGATGTAGAGGAGCAATATGTGCATGCATGGATCATCATACATGGATGTCGTGTGGTGGGTGAAATTAGTAGCATTATGGCATATGTGGTTGCCTTGGACGACAGAGTGATTTGGGGCTAGAGATAGAGGGATTTGATGGTGGGGGTGGTTCTGTTAATGATATTGCACCCCACTTAGGTAATGTCACGCTTACAAAATTTGAGTTGCTCCATTGAAACCAGGATTTTGTTAGTAGATTAGTCTCTTTTCCTTATCTCTAAATTTGTGTTTCCAAATGGGTACAATATCGCAAAGAAATCTTAGTATCTTGAATGTTTTTTCAATGTCTTCATCTTTGTAACTTCGTCAATATCTTGTAAGCCAATAGTATATGGTAACAGCAATGACGGAACCAACACTTTTCAGTTTTTGGCCAAACAACTAGTTCTGATATCAGTAGGGAAAATTCAAAAAAAAGCCTCAATATAGGGGGCAATGTTGGAAATTTGTCTGAACATTTGAAATGTAGGAAAAATGGTCCGTTCACATACATCCAACACAGTTAAGTCACATGTATGAGTCCACACATGCAGAAGAAAAAAGAAGAAGCAACCACACCATTCAGAGTTCATAGTTATTTAAGGTTTTTCAAAAAAGTTTCCATCACCGCCACCACCACCCCCGTCTAAACCACCACCACATCAGAACTACCGCCTCCATCACCTTCACCACCACCATTTGAACCACCACCGTCACCGCCAGCAAAACCATATTATTCATAAACAAAGAAAAAATTATCCCGGACTTAGTCTATTATGCTCTACGTATGAACACTTCGTATTTCGATGAAAACTAATCACATTCACAGATACAGGATGCCCTGGATAAAAGAGAATTTAACCGAGTTAAAGTAAGCCTTAAGATTTTAGTGACGGAAGGAGAAGATGGAACTGGTAGATTTTCTATCTTCATCCCAAATTAGATGAGCTAGTTGGTTTTAAATTTTGTCCCGTAAATAGATGAGCTATCTCACTAATCAAGGGATATTTCTAAAAATTTCCTTTTAATTGATTATTGTTATTATAGGAAATATGTATAATTTTAGTGTAGAATGTGTAAGAGGAAGGCAATATGGAGATTGCAGGTGATGAGAAGGGAAGAAAAGGATGAGAAAACAGAAGAAAGTAATTAGATTTGAGTAAAGAAAGATAGATTGTTCTTGAAACTGAGTTGTATTGATTAACTTGATAATAATGATGAATAATCCTACAAGAATGAAATAATCATGTTTATATAGACAAGAATAAGAATCTAAAAATAGTAAAACTCTAAAAGAAGAAATACTAGACTTGATAAACAAGTAAACCTAAACAGAGGCTAGGGATCAACCGTAATAGTTGATACAGCGTAAAGGGATCAACAAGAATTGTTGATACATACCAATTGGATTAACTGAGACAGTTGATACATTGAAAATAGGCAGATGTCCTACATCAGTCCCCCTTCTTGAGAATAACTCGTCTCTGAATTGGTGGAAACAAGTAATAGTTCATTATCACCATGAAAGGTGAAAATATCTTGAAAATTGAACACATTAGAGATGTTCCATTCCTTGGGTAGATCAATGACATATGCATTGTCACTGATTTTCTTCAAAAATTTAAAAGGACCGTACTTCTTCATCTTAGTCTTGTTATAAGTACCAACTGGAAATCTTTCTTTGTGCAGATGAATCATGACTAGCTCTCCTTCCAGAAATGTTTTGAATCTTTTATGCTTATCTACAACATCCTTGTATTTAGTATTCGATCCCTCAAGTTTAGTTTTGACTTCATGATGTATTTGAGAAGCTTGCTCTAATAGATTATCATCTTTGACATTGGAAGTATGTAACTTAGGAAGCACAACCAAGTCTAAAATATGATTAGGTACTTTAGAGTATTCAATCTCAAAAGGAGTTTTACATGTGGATCTGTTCACTGAAGTGTTGAATATGCAAACTCCATGTGATGTAGTAATAAATCCCATTGTTTGTTATTATCAACAGATTTAGCTCGAATCAAATTTCCCAAAGAACTGTTGACAACTTCAGTCTGACCATCTGTTTGAGGATGAGAAATAGTGCTGAATTGCAAACTAGTGCCCAAACGCATCCACAATGTCTTCCAGAAATAACTCAAAAATTTGGTATCTCTATCAGATGTAATAGATTTTGGAATGCCATGCAAACGAACTACTTCTTTGAAAAATAAAGAAGTAACATTTGAAGCATCAGCATACTTCTTACATGCTATAAAATGAGCCATCTTGGAATATTTATCTACAATAATCATCACTGAATCATTTCCTCTAGCTGTACGAGGTAAACCAAGAATAAAATCCATGCTAATGTCAACCCATGGAGCGTCAGGAATAGGTAAAGGAGTATAAAGACCGGTGTTCTTAACTGTGCCTTTAGCTTGTTGGCAAACCATGCATCGCATAACAAATTTTTTCACATCACGCTTTAGTGAAGGCCGATAATATCTATTGTCAACAAGTGCAATTGTTTTATCTCTGCCAAAATGACCACCAAGTCCACTTCCATGCAGTTCACGTATCAAATGAAGACGTAAAGAACAATTAGGAATGCAAAGACGATTACCTTTAAATAAAAATCCATCTTGAATGAGATAATCAGCAACTCCATGAGCCAATGAACTGCATTGTTCCCAAAGTGATTTAAAATCATCATCTTCAGCATAAATCTCTTTGATATAATCAAAAGCAAAACTTTCATTTCGAATAATTGCTAAAAGATGTCGCCTCATACTTAGAGCATTTGCAACTTGATTAAGCTTTCCACTTTTATGTTTGGTAGAAAAAGCGTACTTATTAATTTTGGATAACCACCTATCATGCATATGGTTAACCTTAGCTAAAGTCTGGAGATATTTCAACGCATGATTATCAGCATTGATGACAAACTCTCAATGAACCAAATAAGTATACCACTGTTTAAGAGCTTGTACAAGTGCAAGCAATTCCAATTCATATGTAGACCATTTCTTCTGTGTATCAGAATTTTTTTCACTATGGTAAGCAACTAGATGTCCCTCTTGAGATAAAACTTCTCCAATTCCAATAATAGAAGCATCACAGTCAACTTGTAAAGGATTGGAAAAGACAGGCATGACAAGAATAAGAGCTGAACATAGTTTTTATTTAAGAGTATTGAAACTTTTATCAGCTTCCTCAGTCCAGATGAACTTTTATTTATTCAAACAATCAGTAAGAGGTGCAACAATGGTGCTAAAATTTCTTACAAAACGCATATAAAAAGAAGCTAATCCATGAAAACTTCTCACTTCTTTAATAGAAGTAGGAACATGCCATCCCAAAATAGCTTGAACTTTAGAAGGATCCACATGAATACCCTTTGAAAAGATAACATATCCTAAGAAAGTAACTAGAGGACATAAAGGTGCATTTCTTCAAATTCACAAACAAAGAATGGTCGAATAAGGCCTTAAACACTTGAAAAAGATGACTGATATGTTCCTTTGTACTTCTACTAAAAATCAATATGTTATCAAAGTACATAATGAGAAACTTACTCAGAAAGGGTTGTAAAACCTGATTTATGAGTAAATGTGCTAGGAGCATTAGACATGCCAAAAGGCATAACAAGTCATTCATATAAACCCTCTCTTATCTTGAAAGCATTTTTCCATTCATCTCCCTCTGTTATTCTAATTTGATGATAACCACTGAGAAGATAAAGTTTAGTGAAAATAATAGACCCAGCTAAAAGATCAATCATATCCTCAATACGAGGAATAAGAAACCTATAAGGAATGGTGATACGATTCAAAGTTGTGCAATCTATACACATTTTCCATCCATTATCCTTCTTAGGCACCAAAAATGCAGGATAAGCACAAGGGTTATTACTAGGTCTAATTAACCCCTTAGTCAATAAATCAGTAACTTGACCCTGTAAAATTTCATGTTCAGTAGGACTTAACCTATAATGAGCTTGATTAGGTAAAGAAGCTCCAGGTATATGATCAATGCAATGTTGAACATCTCTAAAAGGTGGTAAACTCACAAGTAATTCTTCAGGAAATAATGCATGATATTTAGATAATAAAGGTTGTACCTGATTAGGAATTTGCACCATAGGTTTGGTGTCTTCATGAGAACTCAAAGTGTGAGTTGAATATAAAGAACGAGAGATAGTAGCCACCAAATCAGTAGTCTTGCAATCACTAAGTTCTTTAATCACTGAAGAAGACTTTGAGGGAAACAGAGTCATCCTTTTACCATCTTTGTAAAAAGTATAAGTATTCTCAAAACAGTTATGAATTGCTCTTATATCATACTTCCATGGTCTTCCAAGGAGGAGATGTGTTACAGTAATATCGATAACGTCACAGAGTACATATTCTTCATATCCAAAAGAGAACTTAATAACACACTGATGTGTAATTCGTTGTGTGGATGAACTATTCACCCAACCTACAGAATAAGGATTAGGATGTGGTGTAGTTGGTAATCCCAATTTCTCCACAACAATAGACACAATGTAATTGCCTACACTGCCACTGTCAATAATCATGTCACAGACCTTTACACCAATAAAACACTTAGTTTTGAAAATACTATGCCTTTGAGAATAACATGGTTCAGTAAGCATAAATGGACGAATCGTCCCAGCAAATTGATTATCATAAGTTTCATGTAATTCAAGATTTTCAACTTCTTCACCTTCATCATCATCAAAAACTTCAGTATATTTTGATTCACTATATACCAGATTATCTCCATTACAACCATTAAAGCGACGACAGTCAGATGAAGAATGACGAGGTTGGTTACATTTATTGCATTTATCTCCACGAAATTTTGAATAAATGTTAGGTGCCTTAGTTTGAGTTGGAAATTATTATTGCATTCTATTAGAAAATCTGATGATTGTTGGTTTAGACTGTTGGTGTTGAATGGATTGAGGCTCAATAGGAGATGGTAAGATAGGTGAAGCATTTGTAGGTAATGGTGATTGAGCAAAAGAAAAACTCATTGGTTGTTATTGTCGTATAGGTTTAGGTGTATTCTCCTCTGGATAACTAGAACTTTGAGGATAAAAATAGCAGTTATCTTGGTACATTCCACTTGAAAACTGTTGTTTTTTATAGTTGTTTGAATAACGAGGTTGACGAGGCTGAATAAACTTAGGAGTATGTGAGATACGCTTCTCAATTTTGATAGCTTGTTGGATAGCTTCCACCATAGTAAATACTGATTGAGTCATATTGAGCTAAATAACTCTATTTAATCCTTCAGTGAAACGTGCTACCAATTGTTCCTTAGTTTCATTTATTTTATTACGAGCAACCAAATTATAAAACTCAGCAACATATTCTTCCACAAGTCTAGCACCTTGTTGACAATTTTGTAGTTCAACAAATAATTGTTGTCTATAGTCTTGAGGAAGAAACTTATCTCGAAGTAGCGCACGCATGCGTTCCCAAGTACGTATAGGAGGTTTACGATATTTAAATCTATCCTCACGAAGCTTTTCCCACCAAGCAGCAGCTCCACCCTTGAGTTTATAAGCAACAAGTTTAATCTTCGATTCATCAGGTACTTCCATAAACCGAAAGAAGGATTCTACTTCATAAAATAAATCCTATAGTTCTTCAATTTTGAAACTTCCATTGAAGTTTGGGATATCAGCCTTCAACTTGTATTCTGGCAAAGAACCATAAGGATTTTTTCAAGCTCGAAGACGTCTATTTTCAGTCCATCTATATTGTTGTGCTTCTTCAGCAGAATCTTCCCTTTCACTGTCCTGTTGGAAAACATAAGTTTTCTTTTTGGGTTTAAGATAAAAAGTTTCATGTTGTTTGTGTTCAGGAATACCAGTAGTATAAACAACACCATGTGGTTTAGGGGTAGTTTATCCAGATTGCTTGACAGATGATTCCAAATTTTTTGTAGAAGACTCAACAACAACTTTTGGTTGGAAGCCTAAATACGCCATAAGTGCAGTTAATTGCGCAGGCATCTCTTCCATCTTAGATAATATCTTTTTGCATTATTTCAAAGTCAGAAGATAATTTAAGAAGTCTTGTCTCTGTAGTATCAGCCATGAAGGAAAATTAGGGTTTGTAGTTTTTTTTTTTTTTATTATTATTTTTTTTATTTTGTGTAGAAAGGGTTGCAAAAGCGAAAACAAAATCTAAGAAAAGATAAAAAAATCTTATTCTAATGTCGAATGATACCAACTAGTGTAGAACGTGCAAGAGGAAGGCAATACGGAGATTGCAGGTGATGAGAAGGGAAGAAAAGGATGAGAAAACAGAAGAAAGTAATTAGATTTGAGTAAAGAAAGATAGACTGTTCTTGAAACCGAGTTGTATTGATTAACTTGATAATAATGATGAATAATCCTACAAGAAAGAAATAAGCCTGTTTATATAGGCAAGAATAAGAATCTAAAAATAGTAAAACTCTAAAAGAAGAAATACTAGACTTGATAAACAAGTAAACCTAAACAGAGGCTAGGGATCAACCGTAATAGTTGATATAGCGTAAAGGGATCAACTAGAATTGTTGATACAGACCAATTGGATCAACTAGGACAGTTGATACATTGAAAACAGGCAGATGTCCTACATCAAATTTGATAGTCATGTTTATATTCGTTACGTAGGTGTTTTAAAATGCTTTTCAACGGTATAAAGTTTACGAAAAACAGTGGTATAGTTTACAGATAAATCATTTCTAAGTTTTACTAGTTATTACTCATAAGGGCATAAGTGTAAAAAATACTTAACCATACTCTCCTTTCCTCTTTTCCTTAAAAATTGTGCAAACTACGACTAGCTCATCTAATTTGGGACGGAGGGAGTAATACATATAAAGTTTGAAACATATGGTTCACTAAATTAATTAAGTGTACAAGTTTTTTTGAACAAAGAAACCATCATAATAAACAGAAGTTAATCTTACATCATTATTCATGTGAGAAATTAAGATCTTGGCGGATGTAACCACCAATTCCCCACAAAAAATATTGTTTCTGGCAGGTTTTGCTAAGACATCAGCAGCTTTATTACAAAATCAATAAACAAACTCACAAGACCAAACAGAGTTAATGGTACATCGATTTACACATGTTCTAAGGATAGGAACACTCCGCCGAGAAGGAAGAGAAGAAGTGTTCTTCAGATAACAACTTAAATTAAGGTTGTCAGTTTCGATAAAACCAAATTTCAACCATATGTAGTTGCCATTTCCATAGCTTCTAATAATTCCCAGGCTTCAGCTTGATGAAAAATTATTGTCATTTTTACTGCTTCTTTTCCACCACATATTGCCATGCATGATTTGTGGTTATAATAGCGATTCCAGCTAAAGAATGAGGACTAACAAAAGCGTCAATCTTAACTGTATAAACATTCATAGGAGGAGGCTGGCAAGTAATATTCATAGTATTTATATCTAACTGAATGATGCAGAGTATGATTATTATCGGAAACAACATCTTAATGATGCAGTGTAATGTACTTTGTTTGAGTTAGGAGTCATATTACTAAAGATAACTTTAAACATATGTTTCCAAATAAAGTGCATAATGCATACAGTAATATGAATAGAGTTTGAGGTGTTATATATATTTATAAGAGAATCCTGCAGCTGCCAACTTAAATCCAAGAAAAAAGAGTAGAATGTTGTATTATAAAAGGAAAATGCTGAGAATTTTTTCCAGACAACTTGAGTAAAAGGACAATGAAGAAGCATATAATTAACATCCTCAGTATGGGTTTGTCGGCTAAATTACTCGGGTAGTTGTGAAAAGCCCATGAATATATGCTTGTGTAACTAAATTTGCAGCGAGATTACCTGAGTTTGTAGTACCTGTAACATTAGAAGGATTAGTTGTTATACTAGACATTTGAACAATCTGAAGATAATTTTCTTGTTTGTGCGACATTTTTACACAATGAAAACAAATCATATTCACTCCTTCATATTGAAATCTCTGTTTACTTGTCCCAATTCTAACAAGAGGTACTAGAGGTTTTCTTGTGGAAACCTCCACACAAACTCTAGCAAATTTAGTTACAAGAAAGAATCATATGCTTCTTGATATCTGATTTACTTCTTCAGCCGAGAAATGCTCTAAAAATTTTCTTACCGTGCATGAATATATATATTGATACTTAGTTAAGCAACTTTCATTCACAAAGTATATTCCAGTACAAGTGTCAAAAAATAGGCTAGAAATATAGAAATCGGAATTCATATCAGTGAAAGTTAAATTGGGCATGTTTCTCAAGTGTTCTCTAGGATTTTAAATGGAAGAGTTAATTAGTGTTTGGGTCGTATGTTTTGGTATGTTTTTGAGTTTGGGTCGCAAGTTTGTCCGTTTTAGAGTTTGGGTCGTTGACCCGTTAGTCAACGAAGTCAACTAGTCAAACTGTTAGTATAATCTGATGTCGTCAACTCCCGTCAATTAACCATCATCATGTGCTGATGTTGTCACTCAATGTATGTCCTGCCTCTGCTAGCTTCAAACAACGAGACGAGCTATGTCCACTATGCGAGAACTGTTCTACTGGTGCCCATGACTGCAACGAAACATGTAATTCAACCTGCACCTCTATATAATATATATATATATTGTATATAAATGATCTTGAATCTGCAAAGAATTTATACTAAGAACTTAACTAATAGCTACAGGCATTCTAAGCCGATCATATTGCCTCTCCATAAAGCATATGCGTATATATAAGTATATTAGAGTTTTCCATGGCCGAACTATTAATAGTTTATGTATATAAATTGTATAACTCAGTGTCTACATACGTATAAAATTATCAGAATAGCACTGGTGCATGCTGCAATACTCTCAGATATTCTATAATTTTACACAATAAATCCAAAGCTCCTAGATGGATTACGCACTTAGTATAGAGCGAATTTGTACTCAAAATGACATTGGCTCGGGGTGACTCCTCCCAGATGTCCTTTGACTACACAGAATATTCATAACGTACTCTGGTGCTACCTTATTCCTTGACTCATATTGAGAAATATTGATTCATTACTGTGTCCATCAGTATCTATATAGACCTTCCAATACTTGACGTCTATTCACCAATAATGAATTGCTGAAATCATCCATATGCATTATCAGATGAGTTGTATGGATCTTCCATTGTTCCTTATTGATATAAAACCTTTATCGAGCAATATTGAACTTACTTCAAGTCGCAAAACTTCCACGGTTGAATTCTCTGACCTTGTTCTTTATATCTATGCTCAGATTCTAATCATATCAGCGTACTGATGGCATACGAATCACTGCCTTAACACACATCAATGTGTTAACATCATATTGTCTAACCCTTATCTCAGTGTTTATGGTTCAACTTCCTCAACACTCATCACAATGTTCTAATGGAAGACGAATCACTGACTTAACATTCATCACTGCGTTAATGGTATAGTGCCTTAACCCTTATCTCAGTGTTCATGGCTCAACTGCCTCAACACCCATCTTCGTGTTTGATAAAAGAAGCATCACTACCTTAACACTCATCATAGTGCTGAGGCTCAACTGCCTCAACACTCATAATAGTGTTCACGGATCCACTTCCTCAACACTCATAATAGTGTTGATGGATCCACTGCCTCAACACTCATCATAGTGCTCAGGCTCAACTGACTAAACACTCATCATAATATTGATGAATCCACTGCCTTAACACTCATCATAGTGTTGACGGCTCCACTGCCTCAACACCCATCTTCGTGTTTGATGGCAGAAGCATCACTTCCTCAACACTCATCAAGTGTTCAGGATCAACTTCCTCAACACTCATCTTCGTGTCGACGGATCCACTCCCTCAACACTCATCATAGTGTTCACGACTAAACTTCCTCGAGACTCATCATAGTGTTCAGGCTCCACTGCCTCAATACTCATCATAATTTTCACGGCTCAACTGCCCCAACAGTCATCATAATATTCCGTCTTCACTACCTCAACACTCTCATAGTGTTGACGGATCCACTGCCTCAATACCCATCTTTGTGTTTGATGACAGAAGTATCACTGCCTCAATAATCAAAGTGTTCAAGCCTAACTGCCTTAACACTCATCATAGTGTTGATGGCTATACTGCCTTAATACTCATTTATAGTGTTCAGACTCCACTGCCTCAACCTTCATCGTAGTGTTCAAGATCCACTGCCTCAACACTCATCATAGTGTTAACGGCTCCACTGCCTAAACACTCATCTCCGTGTTTAATGGCAGAAGCATCAATGCCTCCATACTCATAGTGTTCAGGCTCAACTGCCTCAACACTCATCATAGTGTTCACAGCTCAAATGCCTCAACTCTCATTATAGTGTTTAGGATCCACTACCTCAGCACTCATAATAGTGTAGACGACTCCACAGTCTAAATACATGTCACTGTGTTTGATGGTAAATGCATGACTGCCTCAACACTAATCATAGTGTTCAGGATCAACGTACTCAATACTCATCATAGTGTTGACGGCTCCACTGCCTCAATATTCATCATATTGTTCACGTCTCAACTACCTCAATACTCATTATACTGTTACGGCCCCAATGCCTCGGCACTCATGATAGACGCATTTATGTGTCTATTTTCATCTCTTTTATGTATAGTGTTAGTACCTATTTTTGTACTAATTTTGGTATTTTATCCCTTGTAGGTGTATTTTGGAGGAATAGGCTTTTCCGGGAAAATTGGCTCGAAAAGTTGCTAAAGGCTCCTGGGAGGACATTTGCTATTCGGACTCTCATTTTGGATAAGGGGTAACCCATTTCCAAGCAGCTGCTAAGCACAGACCGAGACTGGATAGGGGGAGGTCACATTTCTTCATGATTTCAAAAACAGAATTTGGCGGGAATTTTTTTTAGAAAACAGACGATTTTTTTGGATGGATTTTTGATCGATTTTTAGGGGGATTAAAGGGCTGAATTTGATTGGGTTTGTTCCTATGGACCTAACAGGCGAGGTAAGGGTGTTGGAATGGATCCAAAGTGGCTAGAACTCGAATTGGAAGCGAAAAATGGTTAAAATATCACGTTCTATTTTTGGGAAGTTTCTTGGTTTATTTTTTAGAAATTTACGTGAAGAAGAGGAAGGAAACTCTTATTAAGGACTTGTTTCTATCAAGGGAGGAGTTTGGACAATCGAATGCACGTGAAACAGAAGAAAAAAAAGAAATAATTTAACGTGCTGTGGAGAAAAAAACCAAGTTTATTCTCGAATTTTCTTTGCTCTACTATGTATAAAAGGGTTGGTTAGGGTCCTAGCAAGATAAGGAAGAAGTTAGGGGAAGTTTAGAGCCTTAGAGAAGCTAGAAAAACCATTGGAAGAAATCACGTTTCTGCTGGTGCAAGCCGTGGCCGGAGAAGAAGAAGAACATAAACAGCAGAAAAAGAAAGTCGCAGATTCTGTAACCGTAACTTTCAAACTTTAAACCTTTTGTAACAATTTTTGCAACAGTTATCTTCTGGTCGCAACAGTTTCTCGGTAGAAATAGGTTCTGTAACACTTATATTAGTTACAAAACCCGCTGTTCAGAACTTTTCACTCTTTTAATCAACTTTTGAACACCAAAGATGTATTTTGAGCAAGAGATTAATATGAGGAGCTAAACCCCTTAGCCGAGGCGATGGAGGAAGCCATTGTTCCATGAAAAGTGGTATAATTCTATTTTTATTATTTATTGCAATTATTTTACATGATTTTTTGCATAGAATTTAAAAGAAAAATTGGTTTTTATTGAGTAGTTGTGAAGTGTTTTGATGGGACATGCTTAGTTTTAATACTTTTGATGTTTCATGCTTCGTGCTTACAATTATTACTTCAAGAACCATATTAGAGGCAAATATTAGAGTCAACTTAAAGAAAAATATTGCATGAATATTGATTAGAATTTATCAAATAATTGGTCAATGGTGGAATCCAAAGTCTCGATGTCTTTTTAATAATTTGATACAATTTTATTTTAGTTATTTTGAGTCTAAAAGAATCCTTCACAAGTTCGAGCAACGAACCTTTCACCACTATTTTTACTACAATTAAAACGCACATCAGTTTTTGGCGCCGCCGACGCGGACTTGTTTTTAGGGTTTTTAGATTTTTTTTAATTTTTATTATTTTTTGTTCTTTTTTACTGGTTGGTATTTCTTTTGATTCTTTTCAGATTTGGAACGGAGCTAAAGGAAAGGAAAAAAGTGCTAAAAAAGGAATCCAAAGGAGTGAAGAATAAGATTTTTTTTAGTTATTTTATTTATTTTTTTTAGATTTTATTATTTTTAGTTTTAGAAATTTTAAATAGGGTATTAATTTTATTCTTTGTAATTTTTTTATTTTTGGACTTTTTGGGACATTGGACATTAATTTTTATTTTTTTTATATACCCTACGGAAGGGTATCTTTAAATATTAAACTGTTTGCAGAGAAGGAGGACAATTACGATATTGTCTCTGCACCTTGGGTTCGTACACTGACACAGGAGTCAGTGGCCCGAGTCGACTACAACCGATTCTTCGCCCGTCTGGAACGGGAGGTAAGGTTCTGAACACTCGCGAATCTCCTGTCAGCGAGTTATTGTATTCCTTAAGGTGCATATCTGCTGAGGACCTGAATACGGACATTTAATTTTCTAGTAAAGGGCAAGGCCTGGCCATACAAGATAAGGGTTCGGATTTCATCACCGTTCTCTTCTTGCCCGCCTTAGGAAAACGATACCGAACGCGAACCTAAGCTTAAAATATTGACTAGAACGAGACCGATAGGGTAACGAGCTTGTAGGAAAGTCGTTCAAAAGGATCGTATTGGGTATTTTGTTAGCCTAACTCAAAGTTCAGGAAGATTACTGTAAGTCGATTAGAGCCGCCTTGTAACCCAAGGAAGCGTTGCCAAAGAGGTGGGGGTATCAAAGCTCCTCTGAGCTTCTCCTACTTCTCTTCGACTTACTTTATTCGGATAGTCCTACGAGGTTTGCTAAAATTGTACCCAATTGCCTCTTGGAAGAGTAGAAGCTGGTCTAGAAACAATCTAAGTGGAGCCATCATGCTTTTTGTTTGCTAGAAATCAATAGGGTTGATTTGGTTGAGTCGTCATTGATTTGTGATTGCTTGTCCTTCCAATTTTAGGAAAATCTTGTGTATGCCTGAACGTAAAAGAGACGCCCTAGGTAGATTTGTAAAAGAAAAACCTAGCAGCTCTAAGCGTCTCGATTACCTTAATCTAGAAGGTCCAATTTTTGGAGAGTCCTGTTTTGAACGTACTCCTTTTACTGAGGAAAGAATCCCCAATATTCCAATAGCACCAGAAATGGCTACTTTGAAAGCTTTATTAAATCCGACTAGGACTACTCGTCCCTCATGTATTAAGTTAGCTGACACAGAAGCCAATTATGAGCTTAAACATGGGACCATACAGATGCTCCCAATCTTTTTAGGGAAAGAAAATGAAAACCCCTATTTCCATGTTAGGGATTTTGAAGAAATTTGCAGTACCCTAAGAATTAGAGGCTTAGATGATGATGCTTTGAAACTTAGGTTATTTCCCTTTTCCCTGAAAGATAAAGCCAAATCGTGGCTGTATAGTTTGACTTTTGAGTCAATCGAAACATTTGAACAACTTACATCTTCCTTTTTCAATAAGTTTTTCCCTAGGCATAAGACATCGTCTATTAGGACGCAAATCTGCACATTCTCACAACAAGAGGGAGAATCTTTGTATAGGTATTTGGAAAGGTTCAATGATTTGTTAACACAATGTCCTCACCATGGTTTAGAAAAGGTTAGGCTAGTTCAGATCCTTTATGAGGGTTTAGATTATCCCACAATATCCACGGTTGAAGCTTTGTGTACAGGTGGGTTTGAGAACCAAACTGTTGATGCGGCAATGGCATTTTTGAATGAAGCCGCCGAAAAGACCCAACAATGGGAAAATAGTAGGGAACCCCGGAAAAC